>JACDJE010000625.1:31998-46637 GCA_016647715.1 Pavo muticus
CCCCCCCTTTGGAGTAAAGAGATCTGAAGCATTTGTTTAAAAAGCAAAACAGCTGAACACTCATCTTGCTACCAGAAAGTCTGCTCTGCCAGGTTTACATCCCCAGTCCCACTGCAACATACACAGAGCAGACTCTTTTCCAGGAGAAGGCTCCTGAAAAACCTTAGAGACATTTTAGAAGGAATATTTTAGATTTGTCGCTCTAAATTTGGGTTGAATTTCACATCAGGACAAAGGCTAAGTTGTATGTTTACTTCAGACACCTGAGAAGTGTGTACAGACACCTGAGAAGTGTACATGATAAGGGGATGAGAGAAAAAGAAAAAAAAAAATCATATTATTGAATCACAGAATCAGAATGGCTGATGTTGGCAAGGACTCCTGGGTCACAGAATCATAGTATTATTAAGGTTGGAAAATGATGACCTCTAAGATCATCTAGTCCAACCATCAATCTACCACCAATATTGCCCACTAAACCCTGTCCCTACGACCATATCTACACATTTCTTGAACATGTCCAGGAACGGTAACTATCACCTCCATCTGGCCCATCCTCTGCTCCAGCAGGGACGCCCAGAGCTGGGGACCCAAGCCCACATCCAGGTGGCTTCTGAAGATCTCCAAAGAAGGAATCCCACAGCCTCTGGGCAACCTGTGCTAGTGCTCCGGCACCCACACAGCACAGAATTGCTGATTGGTCTTCATAGGGAGCCTCCTGTGCTCCAGTTCATGCTCTCTGTCTCCTGTACATGGTACCAATGAAAAGATCCTGACCCCATCCTCTTTGCACTCTCCTTTTTATGCACGTTGAATCAGTTTGTTGTTTCTGACGTGAGCGTAAGACAATATAAGACAGACAGAAAAGACAAAGTAACCATAAGAGAATAGCAATTAATTTTCTCCATTGGTCTCACTCATCTCCAGTAAGTAAACAAGGATGATAGCACGTGAAATTAATCTCCCATGATTATTGAAAAAAAATTGACAGGCACATTCTTGTCCTTCCAAGGAGAGTGCTGGCAGCAGCCAGCACTAGCACACAGAGTAGCTTTGGAGAAGTACTTAACTGCTGCAAATGGCCTAAGTCAACAGATTGCACTGGCTAGCAGGATGGTTAGAAGGGAAATAAATAGGATAGATATTGTTCACCCTCCTTCACCTTCCTGTCCCGTGGGAGGTAGGAGCAGCCGTGCCACTCTCCATCTGACTGAATTTTGACTTTTTTTGTCTTGATTTTTTTATTGTGTAGCTTGGGATTGGTTTTTCTCCTTTATGCAGAAAGGCCGTGCTGGAGACTTTACACAGATATATACCTAATTTTTTGATAGTGTACCCCGAAAACTGTACAGGATTTCATAAACAAGCAATTAAAAGCTGCTTGAAAACCTATTCATCTGCCAGAAGGATTTAATCTTGACTGCAGTATTCATGTGATTCTATCACTACAGCAACCAAGCCTGTAAACAGTACTTCTGGTCATGGATAACATATCAATACTTAGTTTAGCAATTAGAAACAAAAGCCTGTCAGACTTGTTCTTTCCTGCCACTGTAGGCTTCGTGATGCAAATGATCTTTCAAGTGCTTTGCTCTAATTGGAGAAAGTTAACCTGCAATGCTCCATCTGGTCATCAGGGCTGCTTCTCCTTTATATTTTTTTATTATGGTCTGACCTGTTATCCATGCATACCTGCCAGCATGATAACGACAATTTATTAATGCATATGGATCCTATTCCTGGTAAGTAAGACAAAATTATCATTTAATTCTGTACCTACAAATTAAGATCAATCTTTTGAACTTCTCATGGAATACTTCTAGGGAACTGTGCAAAACCCAGGTAATACAACGTAGTACAGAAGTATTTAACTCACCTTGAAAACCAGATAAAGCTAAAGAGGTGATCTTTGTAGAGCAAGTTTACTAACTCTGAAATAAGATTCCTAATCTGTGCTTTATTACATAAAACAAAGACTTGTATCAGCATTGTCTCCTGCTGACATTGATATCCCTGAGGCAGCTAAGTAGCACTCATGAAGAATCATCAGCGAGGCCTTTTAAAAGTTTGAGGTCAAATCTGCTGCCTTAAAACTCACAGCAGAACTCCTAGCATAGGTGAATTATATTGCAACAAGGAGTGAATGTCATTTAATTTAACTTCAGATATGCACAGTGTAGAAAACCTTGCAGTGAAACAGGTCATCATGATGAACTTTGGAGTCATTTAATTTAAAATAGAACGTCTGAAATAAAATCGCCTGTTGTTCTCCATTGGCTGAAGGGACCTTCAGAGTGACTACTTAGGCATAGGCACACATTAGAACTCAAAATGATGGAGTGATGAATCATTCCTCTTGAGCCCTTTTTGGTGCCAGCAAGTTTACTTTTTATGTGTTCAACAAACATTTCAGGAAATTTCTTCACCCTGGATCCCAATGGGACTACTTTGAATCAATCTAACTAGGCTGCTGTTGGAGAACTAGGCACAGTTCTGGCGATGGTCCTCTCTGGGAAGATTTGATGAATCAAAAATAATCATCAGAATAGATAATTTCTCCTTCTTTCAGTCTGTGAGTCAGTTGAAAATGCTTTTTAGCCTTCCTTAATGCCCCCTTCCGTTGTCAGAAGTAAATCCAAGAATGAAATGCCTAAATTTTGGTGGAATTAATCTGGGAATAGTTCTTATATATATATGTATTACAGGACATTTGTTTCATTACAGTTCCATATAGCTCACCTCTTCCAAATGGAGCCATTCGTGGTATAAAACAGATAGAAATCTTTATCATTGAAGTGTGCATTTCAAAAACAGCCTTGAGACTGAAACTTGTTTACGTAAAATTATTCCACAACTTCTTGTGAATAACAATAGTTAAGAAAGAGAAAAACTTACTTTATAAATGAGTCCCAAATCAAATGTAGAACTGCTTTAAAAGTGAATGTTAATTGTAATAACCAATTTGAGTAACAACATGAATTTACTGTAGGTTCCTTTCCAGCAGTAAAAGAGAGATTCTTACCTTTTAACTGTTGCTTTTGGTTGGTGTTTTTTCCATAGTTTCTAAGCATGTTATTTTAAACACCTATAAAACACTGATTGTGCATACATACCTGATGTTCATTTTACTTGTAAGGATTGGGCTGAAGCCCAATAACCCCAGGCAACGCTACAGGCTTGGGGCAGAGTGGCTGGAAGACTGTGTAGAGGAAATGGACCTGGGGGTGTTGATTGATGCTAGACTGAACATGAGCCAGCAGTGTGCCCAGGTGGCCAAGAAGGCCAATGGCATCCTGGCTTGAATCAGAAAAAGTGTGACCAGCAGGAACAGGGAAATAATTGTCCCCCTGTACTCAGCACTGGTGAGGCCGCACCTAGAGTACAGTGTCCAGTTTTGGGCCCCTCGCTGTAAGAAAGACATCGAGGCCCTGGAGCATGTTCAGAGAAGGGCAACAAAGCTGGTGAGGGGTCTGGAGCACAAGTCTTATGAGGAGCGGCTGAAGGAGCTGGGATTGTTCAGTCTGGAGAAGAGGAGGCTCAGGGGAGACCTTATTGCTCTCTATAACTACCTGAAGGGAGGTTGTAGTGAGCTGGGGGTCAGCCTCTTCTCTCGTGTTACTAGTGATAGGACTAGAGGGAATGGCTTCAAGCTGCGCCAGGGAAGGTTCAGGCTGGACGTTAGGAAATACTACTACTCTGAAAGGGTGGTCAGGCACTGGAATGGGCTGCCCAGAGAGGTGGTGGAGTCACCGACCCTGGAGGTGTTCAAAGAACATTTGGATGTTGTGCTGAGGGACATGGTTTAGCAAGAACCATTGGTGATGGGTGAATGGTTGGACTAGATGATCCTGTGGGTCTTTTCCAACCTTAGTGATTCTATGATTCTATGATTCTATGATTCTATGATAAGTGCTAGCAAGTTTAAGCTGCATCCGTTACAGCTATATCTTAGTAACAGCCATTAATTCAACAACAGAGAGAGGCTCCATTTAAATTGTCCTTCATGTTTCACTTTTGTGTTCCGAAGTTATTATTACCTTCCTTATCTGAACAGTAAGCAAATGCAGCATTCACACAGCGATCTTAAAGTCATCATTCTTAACTGAACAATGTGGATGCGACTAGGAAAATAAAGGATCACATGAAATAGTTAATTTGTATTTTTTTTAGAGACTCCTCGCATAATTCCATTCCAGATGGCAGTGAGAGAGCAGATCTGTTCTGTTCTGAGAAGATACGTGTGTTATAATAGGCTCCAATGGATAGGATTTATTTTTTAATGTTTTTTTCACAGAACACTTTAACCATTTCTGTCAACTGCAATTCGTCTTTATATGCTCAGCATGATGCATTCATGTTAGATATTGAGTCATCGCTCTCCATAAAATGCCATACCACTGAGACGTCACTGAACAAATGATTCCTTGCCAGGGACATTTCTTCATAGAAATTGATAAGTTCATTACTCTCCTGCACAGAGGGTCTTATCTTAAAGATTGTCCATTTAGGAATCAGACTCTCTCTATTACTGTAGCCTTTTACCACTTTGGACACCTTTACTGATGTTCCACTTTAAAACTTTTTTCTATCCATGACTCCAGTGTCTTCACACTTAGTAAACAAAGCTATTTTATGGATTATTTCTGCTTCATGCAGTGATGCTGTTCGTTCCCCCCGACTGATAGGTTCCTGGCAGCTATGCCATGAGGATGCTGGCGTGACAGTCTGCACTTAAACTCTTGGCCCTAGAGTCCTAGGAAATCATGAGGCTACTAGATAGTCTAGGGTAGATGAGACAGCTCTTTCATGTTTGAATGCAGAACAAAACTAAATATTGTGAAACTCTGAAGTTTTAATCTACAGGGGAGACATTTTGATGTACTCTGCTCTGAGTGCAGCTTCACAGTCTCAGACAGGTCCCTGAGCACCAGGCCTGTGCAGAGAGGAGTTGAACTCTGCTCTCAGAGTTGAACAGTTGGCAGCACATTCCCAAACTTCCCAGTATTTTCCCTCACCTAACTGATGGCACTGTTTATTTGACAAAAGGCACATCCAACAGAATGCAGAATATGATTTTGCTTGCCTTAAAAGCTTAAAGAGTGGCACAATGGAATATGTATTCAATGTAGTCTCTGAACTATTTACTTCATTGTAAGGGCCAAGAGTCGGTCAAATGCATTATATATGTGCTGAATAGGATAAAGAAGAAATGGGAACTGTCTCCTTCCAGTTAGCTGCATCTCACCACTCAAAAAAAAAAATAAATAAATAAATAAATTAAATAAAAATTGAATCATCAAAATCTCATCTATATTTTCTGGCCTGCTTTTCTTCCTTTTATTCAGGCTTTGTATTTGTGTTGTAAGCCAGATGGACAGAACTTGCCTTAAAATTGTTCTTAAAAGGTATATATCTCATACAGGAAGGAAGAACTGTGGTCTCCATAAGAATCTGTTCTTCTTCTGCATATTAGAGAAATATTTCCTTATTTCACTGTAACATACCCTGAAGAGGCTTAGAGAAAAGTATCTGGCTACTTCCTTTCAACCTGCTAGTGTTTGACATTGAAGATGAATTACATCAAATTAATAGGATATCTTTTCAAGTTAAAAAGTAAAAAATAAAGCTAGTTCCCTTTAAGATAACATTCTGATATAAAGTGAATAATTATACTAAATGATGAAAATATAGGCCTGAAAGCAGTGGAACTAAAAAAGCCTCTGTTCTAAGAGGTTTTGAATCACGGTTTTTGTAAACAGAAAAAAAATGAATAAGATGCCAGAGCTCACGTGCTTTGGATCAGCTCAGTAACAACTAAGAGCTATTGCTTTCCAGTAGGTGTGATATGATCACATTTGTTTTTATACCGTAATTTGCATTTTCTTTGTCACTTTTCAAATTTGCAGCATTGCTTAAACCAGTGTGAATTTTTGTTCAGAAAATCAGCTGTCCAGAATGATCAGAATTCTAAACGAAAAAAGGGAAGTGTTCTTACTATAATGAAGCTTGAACGAGGAGATGGACTGCCAAAACAGTGAGAAATCTTAGGTCTCCTCTTAATATAGAGAGAGAAGGGAAGCACAAACCTCCCTTATGACTGTAAAATTGCTTTGACACTTTTCATTACAAAACTTCAAGCAATATTAATAATGATGAGTCTCTTCTTATTAAAAGAAAAAAAAAGCAATAGACTAGAAAAAGCGAGCATCTGGTGCTGAAAATTTACATATCTTACGCTGTTTGTGCCATCCTAATAAAGGTGTATTTCATCTCCCTTTAGTGGAGTCCTTAAACTGACTTAATGTGAACTAAATCTTGTAAGTAATGTTCAGGACATGTCTATGCCATAGCAGTTACTCATACCGTGAATATTCTCACGTGCTGTGGCTGTATCTAGATCTCCGGTCCTGAGTCAGACATTGATTTGGGTGCTACTTACAAATTCAGCTTACAAAGCTGAATTAAGACAGTAAATCTGTCTCTGTCTGATAGGACAATGAGCATCAGTTTCCAAATGAGATTAAACAAAGCAACTCAAAATAAAAGACAAAACATTTATTTCAATCACTGGTTAAAATTTATGTTCATTTTTTTCCCAGTGCAAAAAAATACTTCTGTGCAAGAAAATATATGTATTTCATATATAAAAGAAATGCTAACTGTGGTTCATTTGGATGTAATACATATCTTAGTACAAGGTCAAATGTTTGTGGCAACAGGAACTGTAGGGCCTGCATTGTAGCTAACCAACCAATTATTCTGCTTCTGTGCAACTTGCCATTTTGTTACACTTCAGAAAACACATTTGCTTTTCAGTGTCTGTTCACCCATTTCATTGCTATGATGCTCAGATGCCTTCTAAAATACCAGTCATTGTTTAAAGAAATAAAAATGTTCATTTCTGATGGCTGCCAAGTGGCTAATTAGTTACACAAGTATATCCCAACTTTTTTGTTGTTGATGATGGTTTGTTTGTTTTTATTTTAATCACTTCTTAAATACTAATTTGAAAAGAACAAATTGTCACTGTGGAGAAGAATGTTCTCAGTATGGCTTCAAAAGTCTTTTCAGTTTGTAACACTGCAGAAATATATCTAAGGGATGAATTTGCTTATGCTGTGTTCAAAAACAATCCTAGAAATTGAAATTATATAGAGGGAAATATATATCTCAAAAGAAACCAGTGATGTTATGGAAAAGTTATTAAAAGGCCTGCTGCTGCATGGAGGGAACCATTTGCCTTTCCAGGGATATTGAGTAGAATCACTCTGAGTGCTTCAGGGGATAACAGTCTGCAGCATCAGTTCTTGCTGGACAATGTATCAGAGATGGCATTCATTAACTTGCTCACAATAAACAAGATTAGCTGGATTTCACTTTTCCCTATGCAATACAACATTATTTTTAACACTCATGCAAACCAAGTAGGACTTTCTTGGCAATTACTTCAAATTATCTTGAAGTTGTTAAAAATGGTGGAGAGGATTTATCTGATCAACTGAACTGAACTGTTTCTTAGTAAGACATTCTGAAAAATGAGAAACATTATGGAAAAGGAGAATCCTCTTCTACTTGCCTACTCTGCCAAGCTCCTACCTTTTTTTTCTTAGCTGAAGATGCATCTCTCATTCTCATTTCACATCACAAGCAGGCAATCAACTGCAAAAATTGAAGGCTGGGCAACAAGTATACTCAAAGGCTAAGGAAGAGTCTTGCTTTTCTGCTTTTTACAAATGGGTAGTGGAGGCAAGGAAGGCAATGGGAAATAGCACTGAATGACTAGGAGCGATTAAGCACAAGTGAGAGCTATTCTCATAAATTAGAAGCTGTGACATGCAAATCAGAAAAAATAATGTGACAACGTCTAAAGTTGTCCAGCTACTATATGTGATTCTATCCTGGATAAGCTGGCAGCCCATGGCCTGGAGAGGTACACTGTTTGCTGGATAAAGAACTGGTTGGATGGCTGGGCCCAGAGAGTGGTGGGGAAGGGAGTTAAATCCAGCTGCCAACCTGGCACGAGTGGTGTTCCTCAGGGGTTGGTACTGGGACCCATTCTGTTTAATATTTTTATTTATGATTTGAATGAGGGAATTGAGTGCACCC
The DNA here is from genome assembly GCA_016647715.1 of Pavo muticus. Classification (NCBI taxonomy): domain Eukaryota; kingdom Metazoa; phylum Chordata; class Aves; order Galliformes; family Phasianidae; genus Pavo; species Pavo muticus. The sequence goes on from JACDJE010000625.1 coordinate 40,105, forward strand.
TCAGTAAGTCTGCAGATGACACCAAACTGGGGGGAAGTGTCCATATGCCTGGGGGTAGGAAGCCTCTACAGAGGGATCTGGACAGGCTGGATCAATTTTCTGAGGCCAGTAGGATGAAGTTCCTGCAACAACCCCAGGCAATGCTATAGGCTTGGGATACACTGGCTGGGAAGCTGTGCAGAGGAAAAGGATTTGGGAATGTCAGCATCTTTCTGAATATGAGCCAACAGTATGCTAAGTTGGACAAGAAGGCCAATGACACATTAAGCACTGTGTTCAGTTTTGGACTACAAGAAAAACATTGAGGTCCATGAGAGTGTCCAGAGAAGGGCAAAGAAGCTGTAAAAGGTCTGGAGCACAAGTCTTAAGAGGAGTGGCAGAGGGAACTGGGATTGTTTTGTCTGGAGAACAGGAGGCTCAGGGAAGACCTTATTGCTTTCTACAGTGACTTGAAAGGAGATTGTGGGGGTCAGCCTCTTCTCCCAGGTAACTAGTGATAGGACAAGAAGGAATGGCCTCAAGTTGTGCCAGGGGAGGTTCAGATTGGACATTAGGAATAATTTCTTCTCTGAAAGAGTAGTGAGGTACTGGAAGAGGCTGCCCAGGGAGATGGTTGAGTCACCGTCCCTGAAAGAATTTTAAGGAAAGGGCAGATGTAGTACTTAGGGACATGGTTTAGTGGGCAGTATTGGTGGTAGGTGGACAGTTGGACTGGATGATCTTAGAGGACTTTTCCAACATTAATGATTTTATGATTATATAAAACAGCACATGTTCATCCATATCTAGGTGATTCAGGGCTCTAAGGCACTGTGAACTGGATATTTTGTTTAAGAAGTCTCAGTGGACTATATAATTTACTCAGTATTGGTAGCCTAATTTTTCAGTGGGCAGAAGACTTGCAGGGTACACTGTACAGGAGGTCAGGAGGCTGTCACTGTAAACATAGGCACCTTCAGATAGGATGGGACAGCAGCATATGCATTATTGCCATTTGCTTTCCTCTGACTTCAGTGTCCCTTTGTTGTGCTAAAGGAAATAATTTTCACTGCAGTATGAAAGGCTATAGTCTCAATCAACAATACTTTGAATAAGCGTGATCCAAACTGTGTCTTCTGAGCATTACTGAAATGCAAATAAAAGTATTTCTCTAAATATTTAGGAAACGTTCCCAAAAGAAAGATATTAAAGTTGTATATTCAAGCACAAAAACGTTAGGAGCAGCTGTATTTATGGTTTGTTGTGTACTTTTAATTCTACCACATTGTATTCCCACTTCATATAATGAATGAGTTCTTAAAAAAAACAGACATAAACATGCTGCATGTTTTTGTGAGTTTCAAGCTTGACATATTTAACATACGTGAGCTTGTTTTTCAGAACTAAACCACAGTCACTCACACCATTTTAATATCTTGTTGACTAAAAAATAAAATAAAAAAGGAGGGGAGAATCTTATTTTTAAAATATTCCTTTACTTTTCACAAATCAGCAGTTTGTCTCTTGGCTGTTAATTACCCCAAGGCTAACATCTCCACCAGAAAAGGTCCCTTTTAAGGGAAAAAGAAGAAAATCAGGTAGATCCAGAGTATAGAACGGCCCAATTTTGAGGCCGTTTTTTTGAGGTTAAATAATGAGAACTGGTATGGACTGGACTGGGCTGGACTGAACTAAACTGGTGGAAATACTTTAGTGCAAGACGGGATGCTGACCTGTGGCTTGTCACACACACAACCCTGCAGGACAAGGGGGACAAAACCAGGCAGGAGACAGAGGATGGACTGCCACATTAGGATTGATTTCTTCCTTGACAGGGTCACTGCGGCTGCCCCACAGTCCTTTCACAGGACAGAGCCATCAGAAGATCCTGTCTGTGAAACACGAGTGTATTTTGTTTATGAGAACCTGTCATTCTCTCTCTCTTTTCTGGTACTGTGATCCCAGAAATGCATCTGGAGAGCTGGAGGTCAATTTCAACCCTGATAGCAGGAGAGCAAACCACTGAGGAGTTGCATTTTGTTCAGTGAAAGACAGAGCAGTCTGCTGAGGTCAGGGCCAAGCTCTTCCCAGTCTCTTCTAGGGGTTGGGCTTAGTCCTCGACTGTTTCTGTGTTTAATTATTTTGCTGATCTGTTATTCTATGTCTTTCTATAGAAATCCCAAGAGAGAGAGGAGCTTGTGTGGCACATCCCAACACAGGTTGTCTTCAGAGACTAAATAAAAGCACTTTGTGGAGTCTGTGTATTCCCACTACTGAGCTGTTCTCCAAAACATCAGCTGTCTTCTCCAAACAGACCTACGAGGGAAATCTTTACAGACAAAGGCAGTGGTAAGCCAAAGAAGTAGGTAGGAGATCACTTACCAAAGTGGATCTTATAAGCATGTTAGGGGCCATACTGAAACATCTGGATTGCACTGAATGTCACTGTTGCTGTACAGTAATATACTGTCCTTCAATACCTGACTGGACGAAAAACTGTGGCTTGTGTGGAGTCATTATCCATGTTGTCATTGCACTGTTCACTCACACAGCAATACACCTCAAGAAAGAGGAAAAGGTAAGCAGAGGACCAGCATGGAGACAAACATATGAGGATATCAAAGCTCACATAAGATATTCAGTAACTGAATAAAAAATACTTCTATTTGATCAATTTCTATATTCTTTCTACAAGGGCTTCTCTGAAAGTAAGCCTCCTACTTTATTGTGTTGGCCCACGACACCTGAGGCAGATGGTGGTATGGCAGCAGAGGTTGAACCTTCCTGTCACTATTCCGTTACATTTTGTTGCCGTGTTATGGATGGCAGCAGAGGGGCAGTCTGACAGAATGGCGTCTGACATGAAAGTGTGTATGAAGTATGAAGCAAAGGTATGTCTCTGAATTCATCATAATTGCACCCACTGATATTTGTCAACACTTGCTGAAAGTTTGTGGAGACCAACCAGTGGATATGAGCATAATAAGGTGGTGGGTGGTGCATTTCAGCAATGACATTGTCAGCTGCTGTGAAATGGTGGCTCACCTCTGCTTGTACAGATTTTCATGAGTGGTGTGCAGGCTCTTGTTCATTGCTGGTGAAAATGCATAGCTAATGGTGGTGACTATGTTGAAAAACAGTGTTTTGTAGCTGAGAATTTGCTCTATCAAGCAATGTTATTGTGCTCTTTGTATCTAATGGAGTTTCCATGAAAATAAAATAGGAGGCATTACTTCTGGAGCAATCAATTAACTCTTTACCATTTGTCTTATATATTGACAGTTGGTACTATTGTGACCTGGTTAATAATGCTGTAGCTAGACTGCATGGATCTTTTGGAGAAACGGAGGGTAAATCAGTCCAGCCATGCACTGAATGGATCCAAACAGGTTTGTGTACATCCCTCTGCTCATCTAGATGATCTGTCAATGACCAGTGCCATGTCAGTTTGTTCTTGTAGGCTCAATTCAAGGAAAGTCTTAACAATTTAAGGAAAAGAGACCCATCAACTATTACTAAACGTATTGATCAGTGATCTCTGACTCCAAATATTAGGCTTGGTAAGTACACAGTGAACACATTACATCTTATTGCCTTGCTATGTTACATATACTTCCCGATTCATCCTCCTTGTTACTTTTAGAGAACAATAGACTGTATGTCTAGCTCAGAATGGATACTCCTACATTCTTACAGTGTGGGAGGTTGTTATATAAATTTTGGTCTTCTGACAATGTTATCTTGTCATTTAGACAGCAGTGGAAGAGCAGAAGCCCTTGGCAGGACACAGTGTCTCTGTAAATCAAAGGTCTTGAAGTGTGAGCATCATGGCTATGCTGCCTACCATCCAAGTGGCTCTCAGCTAGTCACTGAAGAGGAAACCTGTTTCCAGCAGAATCTATACTGTTCATGTGGTCCTCCATTAATAAAGTCTTTCAGTGGGATTCCTTTTAGATCCAGGAGGGCAGCTCTCCTGGCATGCAACCCATGGTAGAACACCTTAGTTCTTCAATAAACTAAGAAGGCTAGATGTTCAACAGGGAGTAGCTGATGTAAAGATATGTTAACCCACGCATTCAGCTCCGTAGGTGATTAGGATCCTGCCATGCCTGGCAGTGTGGTTACATTTTTCAAGGGTGCACACTGGGGAGCAGCAGTTCCCAGCACAGCTCTCTAAGGCACATCTCCTCTAGGCTTGTGTAGTAGGATCTCAGCATCTGACAGGTTCAAAACAATTTGGATAGCTGAAAAATTCATCTTCAGGAGGCTTCAGTGAGCGCTATTAATGAAGAATGCAAACCAGTCTTGTGAAGTATCCCTGCTAAACCAGGAAACACTGATCAAATTTCACTTATTTAAATGCTGACTGGACCTGACTGTACTACAGTAACAACTCAATTTAGATTATTTCCTTCAAATGCATTTTCTTTAATTCATTACAAGGTAATTAAAGTTTACACTGGAAGAGTTCATGTAAATATAGCATTACAGCACGGAGCTTTGAAAACTCTCAAATGACTTAAAGAAAGTGTTTGAAAAAAAAAAAAAGAGTGGTTGTCATGTGTTTGCTTGTTTATCCATTTGTTTTTTTCCCTCATTCATTAAATAGTGGATTAGTAAAAGCTGGTAAATATTTCCACGAGGCCATTATTACCTATAATTTGAAGCAACAGTTAGCCAAAGAAATACCTTCTGAGACCAAAGTTGTTCTAGTAATTTAAGGAGCATAACTTAAACCAAAAGCAGGATTTTTTAACGTCAACACATGAACAGCGATGTTGGCCATCTTTAATAGCACTTCAGAGCTTACAGTATTAATTTAAACACAATAGATAGAAATGTTAATGAGAGATACAAGTAAATGAAGAAAAGTTGTTTCAGAACGTACAACACAGTGAAGAAATATTAAAATGCAATACACTTTTCTGGCTGTAAAATATGTCAAGCATAATAGCATTTCACAGAGAAACTACTTACAATTACTCATCCAAATGACTGTGATAGCCTTGTCTCAGAGATAAATAAGCATGTGCAAAAGCTTTCATCAGTGCTGAATTTGTTGGTAAGACTCTTTTGTATGATCTATATTCAAGTTGATATCTTCAAAATGATGAATGTCTTATGTCCATATGCATTCCCAGCTTTATGGATTCTGATGGTCAGACCTCATAATAAAAGATTAAAGTTTCAAGGATCAAACTCTCCTATATGCATTCAAGATCATATGCATTTATATATTTCCATTGGCGAAGCGTAACAGTAATTGCCTTTGACTTAGTTGCTCACTTGGATGGGAACTGAGTTTTTGGAAAGGAGGTTTTTCAGCAAACTGTCAACAGAGGAATTTCTATTACAGTCTTTTTTGACATTGGTGTACGCATTCTGAGACAGAAAGGAAGAACTGTATCACTAAGATTTCAAATAAGTGTGCTTTTTCATAAAGTGTTGGTTGCAGATACAATACAAAGCTGCAACTCAGGAATTCATAGAGCAAAATAAGATAATAGCAGACTCTCAGAAAAAGACTTTGGAGGATTAGCAAAATAAATTATTCTGTCAGGTTTCTCTCATAGCTTGTAGATTCTACAAAGCTTATCCCTAACATAAAGATGTGTTGTTTATTTAGGTTCACTTCTCTCAAAAGACTTGTCCAGTTATGAGTCTGTGAGGTTCCACATACCAAAAGTGAAGTTGCCACCCAAGCTAGGGCAAGGAGACTCATGAAAATCCTTGTGACAATTCACAGAGGAAGGTCTGAGCAGCTCTTCACTGAGTTTGATGATAATTAAGAAGACAAAAAAAAAAAAAAAGGTCTCAAAAGGAGAGTCTGATGGCTACAGTGAAAAGAGACAAGGGAAATATAAGGGAGTGTAAGGAAGATAAATAAGCGGGTATAATGAGAAACCAAAATGGAAAGAAGGGAAATAACAGACAATAAAATAAGGAAAACATAAGCTGAAATAGAGCGAATAGGATTATGTCTCACACCTCTAAGAAAGACAACACTGACTAAAGAAAAATGTAAAGGAACACATGAGAAGATAGCTTAGAAAATGAACATTTAGAAAAAGCTTTGCCTTTTTTTTCCAGGTGGAAATTCTTTTATATATTTCTCTTTACCATCTGTCAATGAGGTAAGACACAGTCACTTTACAGGAGTCTTTTCTGGGAAGATTAACCTCAGTGATTTACTCATGGGAGGAGTTGTTTTAACTCGAGATAAGATATCAAAATACCAGTTGGAAAGTGGGATTAGATGAAGGGAGAAAATGTTCATAGACTCATAGGAATAAGACTGGATAAGCCCTTGAGGAAACTCAGTGCTACCATAGAGCCTTACTTTTCTGTCACAGGCTCTCTAGATACTTGCTCTTACTGTGAGATCTCAAAGCTGGGCTTAAGAGCAGACAGTTATATGATTTTAAAAGCATTTTTGATTAAAAAAAAAAAAAGAAGAAGGGAAGGGAAGGGAAGGGAAGGGAAGGGAAGGGAAGGGAAGGGAAGGGAAGGGAAGGGAAGGGAAGGGAAGGGAAGGGAAGGGAAGGGAAGGGCTC
>JACDJE010000625.1:46781-142600 GCA_016647715.1 Pavo muticus
AAGGAAAGGAAAAAGGGCACTTCCAGTGTCTTTCAGTCCATTTAGCAGACTTTGTTATTTCTTCTTCCTAGACAATCAGAGCAAGAAGTCTGAAATAACAAGCAGCAAGAGCATTTTAACAAATAGAAAAAAAATCCAAGTAGTGCAGAATTATTAGTCCTGACAGTTTTAGTGCCATATATGCAAGGAGTAATAACATTTCAGGAGGATAGTGGTTGCTAACAGGCTTATTTTCAGACATTACCTTGGATTATAATTACCTTAATGAATGCATGAAAGCAAAAGCATAGTATTATATAAGAAATGCCAGATGGGAACCATAATGAAATTGGCAGTTAAAATCATTTAGGACAGAAAAAATAATCCCAAAGGTGAGTGTTGAAATAATGACTTGAGCTCATCAAAAAGAGGTACAAACTCTCATATTCTAAATTCTAATATTCTAAAGGACTTCATGAATTTTTATCTGAGTGTATCACTGATATGTACCTTAATTGCCTTCTTTTACCAAAACTATGTGCTACTGAATTCTAATTGTATGCATTTCATTGTAGCGTCGTACCATTATTTTGTGTTTATTTCTTCCAGATGAGAGTGAAAAGAAAAAATTTCAGTGAGTGGCCATTAAGCAAACGTTCAAAGATATTTTGAAGAGGAAGCATTGAATTCATTTACAATTGTACATTTATCCTTCTATTTATAGTTTAATTTAGATGAATAAAGAAAACTAGCTAAAACATAATCTAAGAATGAATCAGAGATCACGAACAATCACAAAATATTCCATAAATAGATTTAAAGCATTTGAATACGTCAGAATTAGGTGTTATACTCTTCACATAGAAATGCAACATGCTATAATTTTCTGTTGTGAATTATGTGCACCTGTGTACCTTTACATGTCAAAGACACACTTTAAACAGTCATAGCTTTACACTTCTTTAATGCATGAGCATGCAATCCATTGACTCACAAATAATAACTGAAAATGCATTTTGGCATTATTTTGCCATGCAAAAAAGGTAGAAGACACAGAAATCACCAAAAAATTAGCTGCTGAGGAGCCCTTAATCCAAATTCCCCTCTGTCATAAGTTAGCAATGTTTTCACACTTTCATAAGGTTTTGAACAATCAAGACTACGGTTTCAAATCTGAGATAGTCTAACAGTGGTAATTTTCAGTTCCTTTTTTAAAAGCAACTACTGATTTTCCTCTGCAAGAGCAGAGTGGTTTTTACTCATAGGGCACTTCCATTGCATAAAAGCAAGATGAGGTATAAAGCAAACCATATCAAAAATTTTGCAGAATACAGACTGCACTCTAGCCATCTAGCACACATGTTAGAAAAGGCCGGATGAGGCCAACCACAGAAACACAGACCCAGATATCTCAAGAACTTCAAAGCAGACAGAAAATATATATGAAACTGAACAGCCAATGAAACAAGATAAAATTCAGTCACAAATTATGTTTGCCTCACCCAAGGTGACCAGTTCAGACATCAAAGGTATCTGGTCTCAGCTTGATGCCCCAGGCACTGCATGAGGAAGGGACAAGAGCAGAACACATATCCACTGATCCTACCTGAAGAAATTTCCTTCCAGTGGGACTCCTCCTTTCTGAGAAGCAAGTCCCAACTCCACATAAGATCTTCCCTACACTTTGGCCCCCTCTGGTCTTGCATCCACACCAACACAATGCCAGATGTGCACAGCTAGTGGATCCTGAGTATCCTGAAACCAAGGGCTGGGGACCTGGGAAGGGGGCAGCTGATGACATGACAGTTCTGAAGGGAGGGCAGCAGCACAGCTGGAGAGAGGAATCAGAGGAGGGGAAGCCTGAGGAGTTTAGCACTGGGGGCATGCCAGTGCAAATCACCAGCTTCCAATTAACAGGGGATGTGGAAGGACCCCAGAAGAGGTGCTGACAGCATCCAAGTAGCACAGTGACTCAGTATGTGCCAGGGCCAGCCTCCCTCCTTGAAGGGGAGACCTGAATCCTAGCTTTCTGGGAGCACACTCAGGAAAAGCAGTGGCACAGACACCATCTACTGTACCCAGGAACAAGGCTCCTTGCCTTGATCAGTGTCAACTATATGTTACCCACATAATAAAAATTGCTAAATTTCAATTAGCTGATTTAAACTGGATCAGAATAACAAAGAAATATGATAAAGTTTTGTTTACAAAGCCCCACTCCGACAACTAGTGTCCCAGTTGCCCTGCCAGTGACAGTGACCTACTCTCCATACCATGAGCAAGCCTCTGAAACTCACCCACCTTCAAGGCAGATCTAAATGCAGTCACTGCACCTCTTCCTGCTTCTTAAGCTCATTATTCTGTTACACTCTAAGACTTGCTATGGGCAAAAGGGAATGCACCAAAGAGCTCACTTGTTAGCCAGGCTTAATGTTCACTGCTGATCAAATCTTGACTTACACACCCACATGCTACATAAGCACACACTCCAGCTTCTCCACTTACTGCACCATGAACACAAGAATGGTTCTGATCCATGGTCTGAGTCCAGTTAGCTGCACTCAGACTCTAAACGCACACATGCACGCAATATAGAGATCCCTCTCACAGATAATGAGTTAGAAATGGACTTCAGTGAGAAGACAGCGCTAACCAGGAATGGGGCTAGACCAGATAAACATGCTGAGCAGCAAATTTTTACAGGCAGATGGCCCCTTTGATCCTCTTATCCTTCTATTTCACTATGCTTGTCCCTCTTTTTCCCTTTCTTGGGTTCCTACTCTAACCATTCCATAGAAAGTTTCACTCAATTCCAGGATGTGCTTCCCTAGTATCCTATAATAAGCCTCAATTCCCAGAGCAGGGACCTCCAATCTCTGTGTTGCCTTATAGAGTACCCATGTGGATTCATAATATTGGGCCAAGCCTTTAGCATGTACCTCTAGAAACACCAACAACAACAACGTGAAATGCTTTGATTGCTACTGAATCAAAACAGCTGTGTGGTGATTCATTTTCTTCTTATACAACAGAAAGCAAAAGAAAGGTAAAATTAAAAAGGCTGACAACACTTTCTCTACTAAAGAAAATAATGTTCAAAAGTTGAAAAAGGAGGATAGAGTGAAAGGACATATCAGTGGTCCAGATGCATCTCCACAATCTGGCAGCCATTTGCATTACTGGCAAGGCAACCAGACATGGTTAATTGCCAGCACTGCACCAACTGTCCCTAGGCAAAAAAGGTCTCATATGGCACCAGGCTTCTTGTCCAGCTGTAAGGACTCTGTATCAATCAGTGAAGATAAACATCTGAAAGGGCTTTCATGAATAACACCTATACCTACTCCCCTGTGCACAGTTCGCAGTCAAACAGGCTCCTCTGCCTTGCTTCTTTGAACAGTAGGATAGATCCCCAAGTTGCCCAGATGGAATGGAGCTAAGCCTAACTGCACAGGGGGGCAGAAAGGAGCAGGTGCTCTCTTCAACACTTTTCCAGGAGGTACAACAAAAAGGTGTTTGGGAATTGTGTTCCAACACAAAATGTCCACAGAGTGTACCACTGTATTGCAATCAGTAAATAAATAAATAATAAATAGGTAAAGATTGAGACTCAACAGCAAGAGCAGGCCCACTCTGAGAAGCAGTACCATTTAGTGAAGGTTTGGCTACAGCCTGGTTTCTGATCCTCAAGGCTTGTGCCCTTACAATCTTTCCTGCTGTGAAAGGGCACCCAATGGAAGTTATGTTGCCAGCTATACTGAAAAGATGCTGCAAATAAATGTTGGACGGAGAACAAATGGAGAGAATAGCAGCCAGATGATTCAGTGCTGGCTGCACATCTTTCCTCTGCTGCCAATAGCACAGAGTCTGAGTCAATGGGCTGCAACAGCCTGTCTTGTAAATAATCCCCCATCTTTTCTCTCTACTGCAGAACTCTTCAAAGCAGACAGAGACAGCATAAACCAGTTTACAGTGCCCTGTTATACCAAACAGGGTCATTCTTACTGCCTCCTCTACGAAATACTATGGTATACTTTTGTGTTGAAGCACTATATTGGAATGCCAACGTCATATTGACTTATTCTGGACAATGATTTCAGATATCACATGATGGATTTCCTCTAGAAGCTTTTAAATTGAATTTTCCACATCTTGGTATTCCTTCCTGAAAGGAGAGAAACTGTGATGCTTTTTAAGATAAGATCTGAATAAAATGGTAGCTGGTAAGGTTCCTCAGTGCTTCAGAGATAGCAAGATACAACCTACTCTTCTAAATAACTCGTAACCTGCATTTCTTTTTCATGGAATTGGATCCAAAAGCACATAACTAGTTAATTAGCTAGGCATGACATGCTTGCATTCAGCCCATCCTCTCAAGTTTCTTTACTGTGAAAACTAGCATTAGTCAACTAGATGGTGGTGTACAACTAGATTCCCTCCAGTGTGAGGTTTTAACATGGTAGGGATGTACACCAAACCTCACTGACACTTGGAAGTAATTCTGGTTCCAACCACATGAACTTATGAAATTGTTATGTTTTTTCTCCAGCCTACACAGCTAGGCAACCTAGTTAAATTTATGAACTGTCTTTGCAGAACATCCACAAACTTCTGTGAATGTTCTCTCATTAGTTACAATTTGTGTACGCAGGGTACTTGCATGAGGCTAGCAAGGTACAGCGATGAAGGTGGTGTTTCCACCAATAAAAAGAAGATTTTCAGATAATGACAATACATCTATTACCACCAGGCTTCTATAGAAAGACTCAGAAACCTTCATCTTTTGTGCACTATTTCTGTAGATTTGTTTGTTTACCAAATTCATTCACATAAAGTGAAAGATGAGTGGTGTCTTTTGACAAAGACTTCATTATCACTGCTAATGCTATTATTGGCCTACTAATTGACAGCAGTCAGCAATATGGTTGATCATTCAACCACTTTATAATCTGCAGCCTGCTCCCATTTGTACAATTATTCACTCCACTGTGCAGCATGGGATGCTAAGTTTTAAACTTCTGTGCCAGTGGATTTCTCGAGTTTGATTCATTTCTGCAATAAGATTCATTATGTAATAACACTAGAGATGCTCTTATTATCCAAGGTGTCTCTGCAGGACTGACACAAGAAGCTACATGATACTCAAGACCTTTTGGAACAAATGCTGCAGAAGGCCAGGCAGGATAGTTTGGGACACCTTGATAATAAGGCACGTATGTTTAGGCAATCAAATCATGTGTTATTACTGTCAATGTAAAGAGCTGTTTTCATAAACAGGTGTTGGGTATTTACCTTAGGATGGTCTGAATTGTGGTTTTGATTTTAATGGCTAGAACTCCATCGCCAGTACTATTTTTGATGTTAATCTTTAGCTAAATCCTGCCAAATATATGACCACTATTCCTCCTGAGTAGAATTCAGAAACATATTTTCTCTACAGTTGTGATTAATGTGTGATATCTTGTTTCTGGGATTATAGCCCAAACTGTCTTTGCCTTGGCATAGCTAAAGCAAGAAGCTTTGAAGAAATTAATTTTTAAATGCTTCCACATCAAGAAAATGGAGAAAAACAAAGTTTTCATAAATGCTGTGAGGAGTGACAGTTGATTTTGTTTGCTTCAGGATTCTGAGGTTCATCACCTTGGAACGGTGCAGTGTTCAAAACTTGTTAAAACCAGCTACTTTCTGAAAGACTCCACCCCCGAGAAAGTTCTGTGCAAAAGATGCATCAGATCGGTAGTCACTTAAATAACCTGTCTTGAGCCATTCCAGCATATCTTCAGTTTCAAGAATACATGGATATTAAAACCACTGAAATATTTCCCAGGTACTTTTTTTTATTATTATTATTATGACATTGTGGACGCTATGTTAATTTTCTTCTTCCACAGGAGAGTCTAATTATCTTTGTTTTTTATTTAAAGATAATATCACTTATGTTCCATGATATTTTTGATTTACTATTTATCAATTAAATTTTCTCTTTTCAATTTATCTAAAATTGAATGTGAGCTTTTCATAATTGTTTTTAAATTTCATTTTAAGCTCTGTCAATTCAAATTGTCTCAAAGTAGTTAATTAAATTTCATTCTCAGAAGACATTCTTCCTATCTAGATTTTTTTTGATAGCTTATCATGTAGTTTATAATAGATTTGATAATAGTTATGCAAATGCATGGGGCTGTGCAACTTCCCATAGAAATATGACTCACATATACTTATCTTTCACAGTTCCCAAATTAAGTTGTTTCTAGCTGTCAGAAAAACAGGTTGACTGGATTTTTAATATGTGGGGGGGTGGTACAGTTACATGAGGAGTACCAGTAAAGCTCTAAATTTCTTTTCAAAAACAGCCAATAACCCTCCTCAGAAGAGGCAAAAAATGACAGGCTGTATTTTTCCCATAGTCTGTACTCATGCATGATGTGGGAGATCCAGGAAAGGGGAATATGCAAAGTACCAGCTAAGACTGCATGGGGTAGAGCTGTCTGTCTGCTGCCCCAATGACTCTGAGTCCCTGCAACAGGGCAGCCAGCAAGAAGGAGGACTGTATTTACTACAGTGTTCTTCAATGGATGGGTAAATGTGTTTCCAGAGCTGAAAAACTCTGATAGTGGTGATGAGAAAAAGCTGTTTTTTCATATTCTGTGACTTACAGTTTAGAGCATGTTTCTTCAGTACAGGCTCCAGCTACTTTAGGGAAAGAAGGGATTTCCACTCAAGTCTTTAGAAAACCTTTTGGACACTCTAGACTGATGATTGTCAGTCTACTGCTTAAGGGAATACTTTTCTTGCAGACTAAGTTCTGAGGAGAGCAGATCACACGTGTAGTAGTCAGTAGATTTTAGCAACAGCTCTGCAACTCAGGGAGCAGATTTTCTTAATGGAAACTATTATGCAGAAACAGCATCAGAAATGTTGGCCATACACTCTCAAACTTCTATGAAGAATTTCTTATTTCAAGAAAAAAAAAATTAAAAAGATCTAGATACTAATAATAAAGAAGTAGCTATCAGAAAACATTTAAATATGCTTTAGAATCATAGAATCACAGAATCATAGTATTGCACAGGTTGGAAAAGACCTTCTAGATCATCAAGTCCAAACACAACCTTTCTCAGCTGTCTGTAAATTATTTACATCAGGCTTTTATCCAGTCCAGCTGAGCTTGCAGAATTAATATTATCATAAGGGAAAATAAAGTAATAAGAAAAGCCAGATCAATAGCACACCTAGAAAAAATGTCAAAGGAAATCACTGCTTCTTTGAAAAATATCCAAGAGAAAACGTGACGTTCAATGCACCATCTCATAATCTATTGTAACCTTGTATGATGTAAAATCAGTCAGTGGGTGTCTGACAACAATTCTACTTGTTTGGGATGAGCATGTATTGGGATGTTTGGGATGAGCATATATTTTGGAACCATAGTTTTTGGCTCTGAGCTTTGAGCAGGAAGGAAGGTCCAGCACAGATACAGTGTGTGTCTGCAGATGTGTCCTCCTGAGTTTCTCACCCCACGTAGACTTCCTCGTTGTGGGGCTGGTGTGGTGCAGAGTGCACTGCAGGGAAATGCGGGCTTCCTTCCTTGTGCTGCTGGTTCAGAAATGTCCTCCTGCCTGGCCTTGGACAGTTTAATACTTCGTGCCTCTTTAGATGGCCAATTACTCCTGAAACGTTCATTTACCCACTCAGTACTGTGAGCCTCCTATCTCACCTGGATTTTCCAGACTTATCTTCTCAAAATGCAAGATTAAGGCTTTCTGCCAGCTGTCATCGGGAAGGGATTCAAAGGAATTCAAAGGGATTCAAAGCTCCAAGACTGGAAGTGAGCATCCACTACCCTTAATCTTTTTTCCAGAGAACTTCTATGATCACTAAATTACTTCCACCGTAACTGGAAACTTACAGGAATATTGGAATATCGGAAATACTTTTCCTCTGGTATATGTGGAGAGATGTGTTGACATAGATTAAACTCCATTTATATCCAGAACACGCTGCTTTCTATTGACTCGTCCTTTCTAGAAGCTGCAAAAATATGAAATTTCAGATTAAATTAACTTGGGAACAAAGAAATGTCAAATCCAAATTTGATAAGCCAAAGCAATAGCACTCACACCGGTTACAGAATGTAGTGATTTAAATATTATCTTGTCAAATAGTCAGATTTTAAAAATCATTGTTATATTTCTTTTCTTTCCAGCATCTTCGGAACTACCCTCACAGGGTGTGTAAAGAGAGCATAATCCCAAGACAGTGTAATTTCCCCAGACAAGGAAATCTCCAGCCCTTAGAAAATTTTGTGTAGTCCTGCATTCAAGTACATCCAACTGTGGTGTTTATAGCTACAGTGTCTTCAGCTGTAAACAATAAAAACAGAACTATTATAGGAAGACATTTGATCCTCCTACTGCTCTCTACAATTTCTAAAATAAGTTTTTAATCATCTGCAGCCAGTTAATACGTAGCAGAGAAAAAATTAAAAACTATCGAGACTTTTCCACCCCTGCCTCACTAAATTTTTATGCACTATTCAGACTTCCAGCAGTCACATGAGGGATTCTGAGTGTAAGTGTTAGGCATAAGGGCTCTTCTCACAAGATTTCTCCAGCTTAACAATAGGTAAGGGGCAAAAGCTTTAACCTGCAGCACTTCTGGATTCTCAGTTATATATATTTACCATTTTCCATCCTTTTTTAGTGTTACTTACGAAAAATAATCCTGAAAAACCCCAAGTTGGTGTTTGAAACAAAATAAACATGAAGTTTAATTCAATATCACGCGGAAATATATATGTGAGTATATGGTCCAGGTGCCATTGGTATCTTGGTTAAAACTCCCACCATCTGAAGCTGTGCAGACTGTAAGTGTGAAGTATCTTTAATGCCCATACCTACCAGTCAGGCTCCAACCCTGCTAGGTCTGCTTCCATGACTCTTTTTTTTTTTTTTTCTTTCTAAGAGGGAAGTCCCCACTCCTTGCCCAGTCCCTGAGCTGATCTTGTCCTCTCTATCACTGCCCACAGTTCTCTGTGGTATTCTCTGGGTGCCACAGCTTTATCTGCAGTGTACAGCAGCCAGTCAGTGATCCCACTCTCCTCTGTGCCAGCTTGTGCTATAACAAAGGCATTTCCATCCAGTTTTCAACTTTACCTAATATAATTAACATAAGTTTTATCGCACGGTTGCTCATAAGTTGATTGCGAAGAGCATTATTAAAGTGACTAAATGACAACTCAGATTTATCAGCCCATTGCACAAAAGCATAACTACCAAAGAGAAAAAATGTTAGCCTGCTGTCCACGGGGAATTTTCAAAAGCAAGCCTGACATTTCTGTAGTCTGAGCTGCTCTAAAATCATGATGACATCTGTATGCAATGACATTCATATGACTGTCAGTGAGGATAAATGTTCTTCAATAAAAACATGACACATTATGATCATTAGTGGTAAAGCTGTGTTAAAAGAAGTTATAATAATGTACTAAACATCACATTAGTTTTAAAAGGCCTTCTTCTCACCAAAGCTAGGGCAGATACTTCTGAGCTTATTTTGCTTACCTTCCAATGTTTCCATTTGGAAATAACAGTATCTGGCATGGGCTTTACCAGGAGACACAGAGCTTTGGGATTTTCTCTTGGGAGAAAAGCACTTTGTGGACAGTGTGCTGCCTTTGGGGTCAGCACATGTGGGAGACAAAGCTGCAAAACCTTTTCATTCACTGCATGGGATTTAGACATGCTGAGACACCCAAGTCCAAACCAGAAATATTCAGAATTAGTGAGCTAGTCCTCTTTGAGGAATCATAGAATGACCTGGGTTGAAAAGGACCTCGAAGATCATCTAGTTTCAACCCCCCTGCCAAGTGCAGGGTTGCCAACCACTAGACCATGCTGCCCAGAGCCACATCCAGCCTGGCCTTGAGTGCCTTCAGGGAGGGGGCATCTACAGCCTCCTTGGGTAAACCTGTTCCAGTGCGTCACCACCCTCTGTGTGAAAAACTTCCTCCTAATATCTAGGAAGAATCATCTTACACATGGAGGAATACATCATCATGGAGGACATCCAGTGTTCTCCCAGATAACACCCACTTGCAAGAGGGGTTGGCATCAGGTTGGGTATGGAGCTCAGACAGCCTAACATTGGGTATTTGTTACGTGCAAGCCATTCAACTTTCATAAATTACAGTGGAAACTAAGTTTCTTCCATATGTTTGAAAACTGAACTCAATGAAGCTTCATCTTAGCCTTCTTTGTTAGGATAACAAACAGTCTTTGAACTCAGGAGATTAAGGTATTTAATTACTGAGATCCTCATCTGTAGATATAACTGTTGTTTTATTAAAATAAAAAATTAAACATATGCTGGAAATAGAAGTCAAAATAATGGATCAAGGAAAAAATATATACTGGGTCATGTCTGATGTTATGAAAACCAGAAAATCCTTTTAGGCCTATCTGAAATAACGTATTTTTTTCCAGCTTTACTTAGGTCATTTTGTGTTTTCTCAGAAACTGATTCTTGACATTCTCATTTATTTAAAAAAAAAAAAATTAAAAAAAGATAAAACCTGACATACAAATGAACCAGTTATAGAGGTCAAAGATATACCAAGTGAGTGTTACAAATCAGTCTTGTAAAACTGTTAATATTGTTATTACATCTCATGTTTGGAAGCAACTGTCCTTAACCTGGAACTGCCAAGAGCAGAAACTGCCTTTCTCCTTTACAGTCAGAGTACTGTTCCCTCTCCTTTGCTTTAAACTAATAATAAAATGGAAGAAAATCTGTAAAAGTTCAAAGCATTTTTTTGCGAATTGAAGATTTTTATTTCTATAAACTCCCCACCGAATCACGACCTAATGCATATGCATATGAAAAATCCGTAAACTAAAATTTACCACAAGTAACAACATAATTTCTGAATGCTTCAGGTACTTGAATTATAAATGATGGCTAACACAAACAAAGCATGCAGCAATGTATGATACAGTATTTGCTTGGCAGCCTGTTATTAGCCACATTCTTCTGCCCAGGTACAGCTTGCAGCTGTTCAAAAGTCTCAGGTGCATTAAAAATCAGACACAACACCAATAGGAAAACCCCTAACACATGCTTCTTCATGCACCCTAAAATGGAAGGCCCTTCAAACACAAAACACAGAAGTATTAAATTTCCTTCCCTCATACAAACACTCAGTGATCAATTTGCTATTGTCATGTGTCCTCACTTCTTCCCAAAACTGCAGCTGCACATTCTGCTCATTCTAACCATGGGTAATTATCACAATATGGAGTTTTCATCCGGATCAGCTGATGTAATTCCCCTGAGACAAACAGTGCTCCTCCAGCTGGCATCAGGTAAGGACAAGCAAACTCCTTCAGATGGTTACAGAGGCAAAGAGAATTCACACAATAGCTCCATGTGGAAAACAGAGACATATTCCATGGTGAGGCATTTAGTAGTTGGTAAAAACTTGCATCTGTTGAAGACAACCTCATGTGGGTGGCAAAGCAGTCTGCAGCGCTCATCCTGCAAGGTAATCCCAGGGCAGGACAGATGTATAGGCCCATATCAGGGTCCTTAAAGGATGGTGAAGAAGAGCCAACTCCTGTGTGTGGGAGCTCTCTGCTGCAGCTGGAGCCTGTCTGCTTGATGGGCTCTGAGCCAGTAACAAACTGGCAACGAGCTGTGATTGCAAGGTGCCCTTTTCTGCTCTCCTAAGCTTTAGCACACACATCAGCTTCAGCAGTTTTGTTTAGACCACAAGGCGGATATTGGACAAAACACAGTATTTACCTGAATGTTGAAAATGTGCCCATGTTATGGTTAGGATGCTGATAACCACCGTTTGTCTCCTACCCCAGAAATGTGAGCAAGACATGGGGTTAGGGCCAACCAAAGCAGGTGGGGATGGAGCAAGCAGGAGGTGGCCCCTCCTTAGGGATGGGGGGAGTGGCAGAAGGGGACAAAGCTATGGAGTCCCAGTGCTCACCCAGGTGGTGAGAAAACAGGGAGGGAGGAGTGGCTGTGCTCTTGGCTCCTGGCTTAGCGTGTAGGCTCTTCAGTATCTGGAAATGGAGCCAGGCTGTTTATAGTATCACAGGAAGTCTTCTCAGCAACAGGTCTGTGCTGGCAATCGAGTCCCTTTCCTGCACACACACAAGGATGACACGGCCCCAGCCAGGGCTCGTTGCAGCTGTACCTCTGTGCTCTGAAAGCTGATTTGGAATTGAGTCCTGTAAATCCACGAAAACATATGCAGAAATTTGTTATTATTAATAATAGAGGGAGGAAATTTCACTGACTTCAGCAAGTTTTTTAATCTGGCCAAAACCTGCTGTCTAGACCAGCACAGACACGCCAGTAAAAGAGGAGCTGGCTCAGGCTCAAGGGTTCATACTTGCCTTACATAGGTCAGTTTTCCCTTTTTAAAGTTGTACAATCTAATTAAAAATTCACAGGCTTCATTTTCTCCCAACTGATACTTCAGTTGGGATCTCTGGGTATTGTTGTCCTTTTGTAGGAAACCATGAAATCCCTTTTTCCATCATGATCCTAACTTTTCACTGCTTTATTATTTCTGTTTCTCACCAAACACACATACGTAGGCAAACAGATATATATACAGACAGCTTTTGAATTAGGGCAAAACTCAGCATGGATATCTTTCTTAGTGCAGCAGCTGTTTTTCCTCTTCAGGTAATTATTCAAAAAATGGACTTTTTTCCATTATTATTTTTAAGTGAAATATTACTTCTTTTAAAAATATTTATAATCTGAAAGTGTTTAACCGTTCTTTCTTTGTTATCTCTTTTTGTGCTGAAAATCCTTAAACTCTTGCTTAATGCTAAGCTGGACCACATCAAAAAGAAATATTCAGGTACATAAAGTAGATTGCAGGAGCAGAACTGTGATCAGAAGAATGGACATTAAATATATGCTACGCTGTGAAGGTGCCTAAACTCAGTACGTGGACATGAAAGGCCTCCCTGGTTTCAAACCACAGGGAGAGAAACACCTTCCTGATGAGAGGCAGACATCAGAGCAAGGACTGCCAAAAATTTCTTTCAATCCTGGAAGATTTTTTACATGTATATCTACACTTTTACAGAGGTACTTTTCTAAACATGTATATTTTCTGTGCTCCAAATAACAGGAGAGATGTGGATATATTGGAGAGAGTCCCGCGTAGGGCCACTAAGATGCTGAAGGGCCTGGAGCACCTCTCCTGTGGGGAACGGCTGCGAGAGCTGGGACTGCTCAGCCTGGAGAACAAGAGGCTCTGAGGAACCTCGTCAGTGTCCATACATACCTGAAGGGAGAGTGCCAAGAGAATGCAGGCATGTTCCTTTCAGTGGTGCACACTGAAAGGTGGAGGAGAGTAAATCAGTAAAGAAGACAAAACACAAGGATAGAGGGCATGATAGAGAGCACAGAAATCTCTCCTTTATAAAACACATGACATTCTGATATATTAAACTGAGAAATGCAGTGTTTCAGCCCATCTCTACAGTCAGAGTTATTAGAAACACTCAAAGCAAAAGTAAACCTCAGGGCACCTAACCTGTACAGGCCAAGAGGAAGCAACAAGCCTCACACAGGCCCCTGCAGGAGAAGCAAGTGACCTGCTGTGCTCAGAGTCTGTGTGGAAAATTAAACACTTTTCCTTAGTCATCAGGTTTTATCTCAGGACTATGCTTCCTGTGTAAAACTGCATGTGTTGCAGGTTTAAAGCAATAAAGCTTAGGTCAAGCTGTATTCATATTTCAGAAGGTCACCTGGCAACATTCGCTGGGCTACTCTTTATGCCTCGTTTTAATTTAATTCTAGGCCTTATGGTGGATCAATTTTATTACATGGCTGAAGAGCTGGAATAGCTGATGTATAATTTCTACCAACTAGCAGCAATATCAAAGTTATTCCTTTTTTTATAACTGCACTATATTTACAACAGCAATCAGTATAAGACCAAGGATAATTTTAAAAATTAGAGCTACAAGTATATTCTATCCATGTAAACATTGGTTTCCTTAATTTATTATATTCAGGATTTCCTTGTGTATTTTAAAAGACTAGAATGATGTCTTTTTATCCAAGTACAAGAATGTTTTATCAGAGGTACAAAGCAACCTGATCCTGCCCTGTGGCCATATCCAGATGAAATACAGATGAATAAAATAGAATTTCTCTTTAAATACCCGTGCCAATAGGAAGCCTTCAGGTCCTTCCAGGGACTACTGATACATTTGGCATGAAATAATCACAGAATAAAAGAAAAAATGTATAGCAAAAAGTGGAAATGTTGACAGTCTAATTCCTCTTTGAAAGGGAAAAGGCATGTCACTAAATGTGGAGATTGCCCAGCTGCATCCTTCTGCTTCGTCTGAATGGTGAGGTTGTTACTTGGACAGGAGAACATACTTGGATCTGAGAGGAATCCAGCTTTTCAACTTTGTATGGACACTTCTATTTTCTGAGGAAAATACAAGCACCATCACAACAGGATGTGTTTCTCCTTTCCAGATACTGGTTTTGCAAGCCAGAACTGGTGTAATAGATAACTGAAGTGACTGTCAGTTTTGTGTCTTGAAAGGCATAGAATGAGCCACAGGGCTGGAAGGCAGGAGACATCTTGGACCAGGGATAGAGCAGCAAATGGTGCACTGTGGCCTTGGCTGGTTTGGTTTCCCTCCTCCAGACACTCCTTTACATTTCTCCTTCCTTAATAACTGTAATTGCAGGTTAAACTGACAAACTTCAGCACAGCTCAGCCAAGTGACTCTCACATGCCTATACCCAAATGATAACTTTGCTTTCCCCACACATACCCCTCAGTCTGAAGAGCAGCCTCAGGCCATGAGTTCCTCCATCTTCATCTGCAACAACAGAACTGCAGAAGATGACTGTACACAGGCTCCCAGAGCCGTGAACTTCATTTTTGTTCCCTAATGCTCTGCATTTCACTGCATTAACCAAATTGGGTTTCTGAATCACAGTCCCCATGCCAGCTTACTAAGGACAAGCTCAGTCTTCCATCATGAGAGAAATCTGAAGTTGGTGAGGGACTGACTACTCTAAGAATGGTCAAAAGTCCGGGATTTCACTTTCTTGGAAATCTCTCAAAATTATTTGTTTGTTGTTTAGAATGTAAAAAGCACACAGGAAGGAAAAGTCACCACACAACTAGATTCAGATCTGCATCTCTTATCCTGAGGACTGTGTTAAACAAGATACAGAATCTGCATCCATTCATTGCAGTTGTGCATTTATTTTTTGGAAACAATGTATTACTGGACTAGAGATGAATGCATGGCAAGGAGATTGTAACCTAGTGACTATGACTCTCAAAGTCAATAGTGAAGCAATGAAAAGATTCTGTCTGTAGAGACAGCATTAAAAAGTTGTATACTTATCCTTGATTCTGTTTGATTTGCTTGCTTTGCTCAAAATCTTACCTGATAATAGTTGCAGAGCAAGCCTTGTTCAGAATCTTGTTCACAACAAGATCTCGTCACAGACTTCTCCCTTTCTCTACTATTCTTCCAATCCCTCAGTCTGCAGCTATTACTCCAAGTAAGCTCAGCTGCTCCCAGGGTAAGCAGAACACAAGAGCAGTTACACTTCTAAGTTTGTTAAAATGGTAGCTGAGAGATAATTCAATTAAACTATACCCATGTTTTTATGGAGATGGAATACCAGTGGGCTGGTACAAAAAGGTAATAAATGAGCCAGGGGATGGATACTAAGCAGCAATTCATATGAAATATGAGTATAGGTGACTATTGGAACACACTGGCAAGGAAAGCAGAAAGCCTCCTGCTCTGTGTCACCAAGTTAGTATGAGAGGCCCTCCTAGAAGTAATGGTTAAGCAAAATGCAATGTTTACATTACAGCTCAGAGCAGTTTTATGGCCTGAGATATGCAGAAGTCAGACTAAGCAACAATCTAACACACTTTTTACAGAAACTGCCCATTCCATCCCACAATAGTCTCTGGAAGGAACCAGAACAAGTGAATTTGTGCATGCCAAAAGAATTGATGTGCTGGGATGGTCCCTTGGCAACTGCTTTGGGCAGCATGCTGGCTCCCTTCTTGCCATTTCCCGAAGGGCCATTTTTTGCTAAAACAGATGAAATTGCCTGGCATATCAGGCCATGCCATTTTGCTGGGTTAGTCAGAGACAAGGCATCAACTCATTTAAAAGTTTTCTCTCTCATGTGTCTCTTTCAAAATGAATCAAACTTCCTACTTCTTGCTTCACCAGAATGAAAGTTCAGGCATGGTTCAAATGTGTAGATTTTACTAACTTCTTTATCTTTGCCTTGCAAACTGTAGCCTTAAAATTAAATATTAACTTCAACCATAAACATAGACCTTTCCACAATTAGAGCTGTTTCAATTACTTGTTACACTAATATTTCAAAGTATGTACACCTTTAAAGATTCACTTGCTTTATTTAGCAAATTTATTTTTAAAATCATATTTAAAAATATTATTCAGAAGGAGATAAAATATTTCTGTGCCTCCAAAATGTAAATTAGTGCATTTTACTTAGCCATGAAATTATGAGAATTATCAGCTGTTACCAACAAAATCAGCTTCTAGTATCTTGAATCTCCAATTACTTTCTGCAGAGGCTCATCATTTAGTAAGTCTGTTTGTCCTGCTGCAAGACAAGAATAAAGAAATCACTTATCAAGCACTTCTCACATAGCATTCTTAAAAGTAATTCTTTTCTGCAGAGAGATTCCCAAAGGATTTCTGGTTAACATAGCATAAACATCAAAAACTTAGATTTGAAATTTCTTGTGTTCACTGTATTTATACGTATGTCCCCACGTGTGTTTGTGTACATACTTATGTATAATAAATTCTTCATCAGACAGTGACATTTTATCATTTGTATTATAGTACTGAATGTTTATATTTGAAGAAGTTTCTAGATGTATAACTATATGAAGCATATAAATATTTCATACTCATCAGCATTGCTAATAGAACAGAACAAAAAAACCCACAGTAATTTATATGCATAGAATGATAACAAATGCAGAACCAAGTGCATTAATTGATTCAGATCTTTATCAACTATTGTCTGGGTATTTTTTTCAGAGATCTAAGAGCCAAACTGCAACTGTTCAAAAATATTTCCCTCAATTTTTGTATAACCTCTGGAAGAGTTTAAGATATCCTTATGAACTTCAGTATACTGAGCTTCACAGCTCTGTTCCAGGTTGACCAAGTAGTGGTATTTAACATGTGTTCTAGGGACTGGTATGGTCAACAGGTCAGCTCATTAGATCATACTCTCCCAGGCTTGGGTAGAATTGTTCTGGTGTATAGAGTAAGTCTCTGGTCCCAAACCTTTAATCTAAATACCCAGAGATACTGAGGTACTAGCATTTAATAAGAGTTCTGATGTCAGCTATGCTGAGGATCTGCCATTCTATGTAACTTATTCATTGGGTTTGTCTTTGAAACCACAGTCTTCATGGTCTAAATACAGCTTTGGGTCACAAACTTGAGGCCTCAAATCCTCTCCTTCAGAAGCTTGTGTCATCTGTATTGGAAATTGGCAAGAAAGGTATAATTGCAGATGGAATCCAAGATGTTTTGAAGGCAAGTGGTGAGACTCATCCTGGGCACCAGCCTCTATATAAAAGCTTGCAAAGTGCTGCACCTTTCTTTGAATCCAGCATGCAAAGGCTTCAAAGCTGTAGGCAATTGCGCTGGGACTACAGAGGAAATACGGTTCTCAGATACATGGATACAAGTTTCAGAAACAATCCTAGAAGACTTAACAGGATGTTTTCATTTTTGAATGGGATCTATAAAGGAAGATAACATATTTAGAACAGCCATACTGGCTCAGCATGAAAATCATTCTGCAGTGGAAGGCCAGAAGCCAGCCAGTTCATAGAATCATAGAATCACGGAGTCATGGAATCTTAGAATCATAGAATCCAGTCTTCACTGGCAGCCAGGATTCTCATACCCCTAAACCTCACATCCCTGAACCTGCAACTCTAAATGGGAACTGGGGGAGCAAACTCCCCCCTATTCTAAAGGCAGAACAAGTCTGAGACTGACTCATGAGTCTGAATGTGTACAAGTCCATGGGGCTGGATGACATGCATCCATCTACGATTCTATGATGCCCAAGATGAGTCTTCAAAACATCTTGGATTCTACCTGCAATTATACCTTTCTGGCCTGTAGTTCTCCAGGTCCTCCTTCCTCCCTTTCTTGTAAATGGGAGTAACGTTTCCCTTTTTCCAGTCCCCAGGAACTTCACCTGACAGCCATCACTTTTCAAATATGATGGAGAGTGGCTCAGCAACCACATCAGCCAGCTCCCTTAGGATTCTGGGATGCATGTCATCCAGCCCCATGGACTTGTACACATTCAGTCTCATGAGTCAGTCTCAGACTTGCTCCGCCCTTAGAGTGAGAGGGAGTTTGTTCCCCCAGTTCCCATTTAGAAGTTCAGGTTCAGGGATGTGAGGTTCAGGGATGTGAGAATCTTGGCTGCCAGTGAAGACTGAGGCAAAGAACTCACTGAGTGTCTCAGCCCTCTCCATATCTGTTGTAGCTAGTTCTCCTTTCTCATTTAGCAGAGAAGGTATGCTCTCTTTGGTCTGTCTCTTCTGACATATGTACCTGTAAAATCCCTTCTTGTTGTTCAGCTCTCCACCTGTGCCACATTTGAAGGATTTAATGGAATACTTGAAACACTTTGATCTTGCAGCAATCCTATTCTAAGCAGCAGAAAGACAAGCTTGTCAGTTTTGTGAATACTCTATAACACAGCTGTTTTTGGACAGACTTTGTAGGCAGTGGTTTCATTGCCTCATCCAGGACATTCATCGCAGGTAGAAGAGGCTGAAAGGGGAAATGATCTATTAACAGTGAAAGAAATTGAAGAGAAGAAATGAATGAATCTGCCAATTGCATGGTACATCCTTCTTGTTATCGATGTCTATGTTAGAGGGAAAAGGAGATGCGAACAGAAAAGCTACAAACAGCAGATGTACACAACTGCATTGAACAGCTCATGCCTCTAATATATACCAAGTCATGTCTGCTTCTTGCTTGTTCTTCCTTTGTATAAACCCTATGCATACACACATCTGTATTAATCTATTTTCTTCTGAGTTGAAGATGAATTATGACTCTTTGTGAGCACTTCATGCAGATTTTATACTCCAGCTGATTTTCCATGTTGTAGTGGTAGTTTTCCTATAACCAGATGTCAGTGGTTCAGCTGATTAAGCTCCCTGGCATCCATTCACAGACACAGCTGCAGCCAGAAGAGCTTTCTAGTGGAGGCCAAATATAAAATCCTTTACACCACTCTAAAATTGTGTTTGTATACTCCATCATCTATCAAGATGAAGAGCACTATTATACAACTGCAGTAAAGTTCTTATAATTGCACCGAAGAAACTGAATTTTATATCCAATGCTGAGACTTCAGTGCTGGTTTGGGAATAGTCTTGCATTTGGTATTTTTAGAAGAATTGTGTAGACAGAACTCTAAATTGTTGTCGCCCAGACTAAGAACTCAGAGATAGATAAACTTGAGATATCACCTTACTTCTTTTCCATATAATAGTTGTCTTCTCAAAATAGGCTGGCTGGATATTTTCCAATTGAAACCTTTTCAGACTAATTTGTCTAAAGCAAAATATCCTATGGAAATACGAATACATGCATTGATTTTAGTGAATATATGTCAGAAAGCTTCCTTCCTTCCTTGGAACTGGAGGGTCAGATTGCCTGAGGAGCCAGCTGGCCCAGAAGCAGGACAGCTTCCAGCTCAGCCAGGGATTAGTGGCTTTCATGTCCCCAGAGCCATGAGGGAGAACTTTTAACTTAAAACTTACTTATTCAAACTATTTCAAAAGAGATTTCATTTGTTTCCTGTTGTATGAGGCTGATTTTCATTTTAGTTTTTTGTTTCATTTTTAACACAAGGGCTTTACTACAAGTTAGAAATCAAACTAGCTTAGATTCTCTGTAAATTTCTTGAAATTGAATTACAACTTAAATACCAGCTCTACAGCCATTCTAGTTCAGTGATGCTGGAAAACATTTTACTTAAATTGTCCAAAATAAATTTCTTAGTTTGCACCTAGCTGCCATCACTGACTTGAGCCATGAATCTGTGACATCCTTGTATGTTTCCCTGATAAAATATGAACCATAGCACCTCAAAGTACAGATAAAATGATCTGCTTAGTCCTCATAAGCCTTGTGAGATGTTTTTCCATTACTGATATGATCAAGGGAAGCTTTTAAAGTTCCCTTTGGAGTCAGTGCCTGAAAGTTAAGTTCTGGGCCTGCCTTCCACTCTATTACAGGTATGAGCAATCAAGACAAATTGAGTCCAGGTACATATATAGTTCATCAAGCAGAGGGGAGCTTAGAACACGTGAGAGAAAATAAGAGAATCAAAATGTCATTCAGAAAGCTGAAGAGAAATCAGGAGGGTGAAGAGCTAAGTCAAGAGGATTTGCTTGGTCACGCAGTGGTCAATGACAAGAGTGTCAGTGTCCAAGGCAGAGATGTGTGTAGTGCTTAGGCTGTGCTCCGTGCAATATGTGTGACTGTGCAAGGAAGAGTCGGTCAAACACTGATGTATTTTCATATGAGATTTTTATGAACGGCAAAATCAATCACAACTACAGAAAGGTAGCTTTTATTTTCCTTTTAAAATCAAGCCATTTAGTTGTACATACAGTTTTATTAGCCAAATGGAAAAGATTATGGGATTAGTACTTAGGATGGTCAATGCCTACAGCCTTTACAATCGGATGACAAAGGAGATTTTGACAGACAAGAAATGTCTTTCCAACTACTTGATCATGGAATTTTATTTTCTGAAAATTAATATATATCTTTACTAAGTATGCAGGTACTGGAATAGATCAGCAAATTCCTGTTAAATACAATAAATTCCTTGTTTTTATTATCAATTGTCTCCAACATTATTTTGCAGCAAACTCAAAAGCCCTAGCATTGATAGCTCTTCCAGTTACATTTCAGAGTCGTGTATAACCACTGAAGTAAAGAGAAGCAGTTCTGTCCTTAATTGTTTGTATAAGGCCTGTCAAATTAATGGATATTTTCTTAGAGAATATTTAGAGAATCACTGCTTATGATCAAATTCGGCAGAATTAATCTCTTTCTGGAAAAATACTGGGAACTCTGAAGTTCAAAATTAATAGAATATTTCATTAAAAATAATCCAGGAATTATTTTTTCCTTCTGCACTGCTGTGGAACATATTATCTTTTTTAATACCTTCAGTATATATCAACTTTATAATCTAAACACTCCTAGAGTCCAAGTTTTGGCACTTTCATTCTTTCTATCCATCAGTTGGCATAAACTCAAAGGGATTTTGATAATCTACTGATTGGTTTCATGATTGGATGTTAAATAATAACAATAAATTGCAGCCAACTTGAGGACTAGCTTAAAATAGTATTTGTATGAGATTGTTATCAGCTTTTATTGTGAAATACAATCTGTTAATATGGTAATTTTGTTAACACCACTTTTATACTTGCTTTAGAGTGCAGGAAAATTAATTGCTCTTCTAATCTGTAGAGAGCTGATAGCTTTGTGATACTTGTCTGTGTTGTATACAAATACTGACTCTGTTGTTGAGCTAAAAACAAACAGCAACTGATGGAGAGCTTCTTTTTTTTAGTTAGGTTACAGTCTTTGGATAATTCCCCTGAAGTGTACTTCTTTCAACACTGCACTTCTTACTAAAATAAATAAATAGATAGACTTACTTACCCAAAGGTTTTTTAGAATAAATGAAAGAATTTACCATACAAATGCAAAATCGTGTTTTAAAGTCTAACGTTGACTGCCTTAAATTACAACCTTCGGGCTGGATTTCCTAAGTAATTGATATCTCTGAGGTTAATTTAGATTCTGATTTCTATTTACGTAGAGAGTGACTCTTTCATAAAGCAGTACTCTAAACTCTGCTTTTTCATTCATGTCATTCATTAGATTGCCCATTTGGAGAAGTTTTCAGTTAGCACACATTATGTCAGAAATTTCCCAGAAAATATATATAACTGCTCTTGTCTGTCTTTGAAAAACAGAGCTGATCCATGCTCAAATTCTTCTTAATCTTTCTTTTTGTCTTATTTTTTATATCATCATTGACAAATTCCATATCAAAAAGGCTACTTTTTCCAAGTACTCTGACATGCCTGAACACATCTGTTCAGGTTTTCTTCAAAGACTCAAACACGTCTTGCAGTGTTTTCAATAATGGCCTTGATGTCATGCATTGCATTTTGCACTAAAGCAACAGAACTTCGTGCGGGAAGGAAAGGAATAGCTCTGAGCTTGTGAATGGCCACATCTGAAGATTCAACTTTTCCCTTTTTTTAGGAATGTTATTGTATCTACTTTACAGGGGAACTTGTGCAGACATTTGCTTCCTACAGGATTTTTACAGGATTTTTCCACTTTCCAAGTAAAAAAATAGTTGATAATTCACAAAAAAAAAAAAAAAAAGTATGTGGAAACAGGTAAAAAAAACAAAGAACAGTTCATGATAGTACGAAATGTGATCCAAAAAGTAAGCTTCAGGATGCTGTATAAAAGCTTGTGATTTCAAACACTAAATGAAATGAAAATATCTGGTGATAATTTCCTGCCCAGAATGGATAAGGTTTTATAAATTTCGTTATTTTAGCTCAGATTTTCTTCAGTATGCCAAAAACAGAAGGGAAAAAAACACATTTATCTCAAATTTAAAAAACAATGTTTCACAGAATCACAGAATCTTAGGGGTTGGAAGGGACCTCCAGAGATCATCGAGTCCAACCCCCCTGCCAAAGAAGGTTCCCTACACCAGGTCGCACAGGTAGGCATCCAGGCGGGTCTTGAATATCACCAGAGAAGGAGACTCCACAACCTCCCTGGGCAGCCTGTTCCAGTGCTCCGTCACCCTCACCGTAAAGAAGTTCTTGCGCACATTGGTGCAGAACTTCCTATGCTCCAGTTTCTGGCCGTTTCCCCTTGTCCTGTTTCTGATGTACTCAGATCAACTAAAGTCAAAATCTAGTTACTATTATTTATTTTTACTGTTATTAAATGTCCAGTAGTGATGAGCCTTGTTCCAAGAAGTTATTAGATCAATGAGAAAGCACATTTGGAAAGAGAGTATAGAAATGGAGTGAAAGAATAACATGATAACAGGGATACTTGTAAGGGTACTTGGAACGTAAGAACATCTTTTTCTTGAAATTATAGAGTTAAAGACTATAAGATGTGAAAGGAATAACAAGAAGGAAACTGATGAATAAAGTGCACATAGATACACAGACATTAAGGCCCAGCTCAAAATGAGGAGAAGATGAAAGACCAGAGTCCGCCAGCCTTTGAGGTAATGAGGTAAGAGCCCTGAAGAGAGCTACAGGGTGCACTCAGACGCCTTACAGGTACTGGTGTCCCCAGGACTTGCCCAGCCCCGTGCCAGTGAAGAAGCTGAGTTCAGTGACTTCTGGCCAACTCAGACCACAGGGCCAGTGCTGCACACAGTCATGCACAAGACAGGTGGCTTTGGGGTACATTTCAAAAGCTTGTTTGTATTCATTAAATTCTTTTCACTGGCAGAAGAAGGCAAGCCTTTGGGCAAAGATCAGTTCCTCACCATGCAAGCAACTTAAGCAGGCAAAAAGCAACACCTGCTAAATAAGCAAGGTTAAGTTTTAAATATATTAAATCAATATCTGTCCTTAGAGATATCCACACGTATGTGTATAACTGCAAATTTTGTATAGTAGTGTTATCTAAAATGAGATTCTACCTGAGCCTGTAGCCACCTGAATTGCTAAATGCAGACACCTTAGTCTCCCTGGCACACCTGAGGCACTCACCAAGGTCAGCTAGAGGCCAGCAACATAGGGCAATGGGGACACCTGTGCTCTTCCAAAGCAGACAGCGTTGACCAGGCAGGATGTCCTGTGGCACAGCAGATGGTGTTAGACACTTGTATCTGGACACATGACCTATACACCCAGCCAATCCAGTCAGTAGGGTTTGCAGTCTATCTAGTCAGAGGTAGGTGTCTGTCTTAGCAAGAACTAAATAGTTCTCTCAGCTCAAATGAACATGCTGACTAGAGCTCCTTTGACTGCAGTTAGAGTTTAGACTCAGACGTATTGTGAAGATGACCACGTTTCAGTGCCACAGTACACCAAGGAAAGGCAAGGACAGCTTTGCACCTAGAACTTCCTCAAAAGGTCCCTGTTCTGCATGCAGTTAACTTCATATTCCTATGGGATTGGCCAGCCTGGGAACAGAATCAGCACAGGGATAAAGAGCATGTGGATTTCAGAATTACAGAAGCTCAGTCCTGTGTCATGTTGTTTAAGTATTTTCCCAACACTGAAAGAGAAAAGAGCCAAACTTCTCCATCTGACATGTAGATTCATCTCTCCTTTTACATATTTATTGTCTTGGGGGCAAAGTACCTCACTGTATAAGTGATTTTATCTCATAACTCTTATAACTCTGATGTACCTGAGATACCAGATAGCAAATATAAATCCATTATCCTTGAGAATTGATACATCTCTCAGTGCTTCTTTTACTTTGATTTCATCAGACCTTCCTGGGGTTCACCATATTAGATACTTGATTAGTTGTCTCTGAGCAATTATGTGGACAAAAATAAAGATGATGGATATGTATTATTAAAGCAGCTGTGTTTTTTAAAGATATCAAAACAGTAAGTGCTCAGGAAAATTTCCATTAAAGGATTTTCCTTGTGTTGCACTCTATGTTGCAAAATTTAAAATGCCATCCTCCAAATTACAAAAAAATGCAATTGCCATAGGACCAAATATAATGAAAGCTTACAGAGCATATCTATGAATGTATATTTTAGTATGGCATAATACCTGTTTCTTTTGAATGAGCTACTGTATGCAGCTGTGAACCTAAATCAGCTACAACTTACACAAAGCATACTTTGTTTACCTGTATCATATCATTTATCAATATAATCATAATTGTTACATTAGATATACTTCATATTCTTATTTTTTTCATAAATGGGAAACTAAAATGGTATTTTTGTGTGTTATATCCATCTCAATCTTTTGTGAGAAACATTGATAAAAGCAGTCTGATAATTTTCTTTCATCATTCGTATAGGCCTGTAAAAACAACTTTCTCTTACTGCTTTTCAATCTCAGGTAGAAATGTGTATTCATTACTACTACAACAGGGTTGTTTGTCCACCTGCAGAGGATAATTTTCCTTCAAAATATACCTATGGATATTGCTTAGTATTCTGGAAGCAGAATTCTCGGATTCCTTTTGTCAAGATCATCCTAAAATAATAAAATGTGATTAACACTTTGTGATACGTTGACATTTTTCCAGCTTGAACTCTGTGCTTGGAAGTCTGAGCAGCCACACACTCTAACACTTTTTTCCCTTGAGGTCTCTATGAAAATTCAGCTTACAATTAGAGTAACCTATGGAACTATCAGCCTTCATTTCAAAACACTTTGTTTTGAAGTAAATCAGTATCCATTAATGCTGATTCTGCCACATGGAAAAAAAACATATCTTTTCAGGACTTAAGCCAACTTTTTGGACAGACAGCAGCAAATTCCTATAGCCAACAGCAGGACAGAACTTACTTGTCAGTAACACAGAAAATCATTTTCATCCTTCTCACCTTATCCTTCTCACAGAGTGAATCCTCAGTGACACAAATCAGCCTCCCTAGTAATGGGCTGACTTTCAAACAGTTATTCTTCTTGCTCTAAAGAAAAGAAACTTTCTATCAGTGACAAAATGGCATTGCTATTGCAAGAAAATATTGTTTGGCTAAGTCATGCTTCACTGTCTGCAGGAGTTTAGAAAAGAGGCTCCTGGTTTCATTTATAATAAAGATTTGGGCACTAGAACAATCTATTTCCATCTAGATATACCTATCAGACCAACAGTAAAATGAAATGTTTGCTTTTTCTTTATTTCATCTTTACTACTGCTGTTTTTCATTACTATATGGAAATATGTCAATAAATAAAGAGGGAAGAGGGGATAGTTTCATTTCAGCATAGCAGGCACTAAATGTGACATTGTCTTGCTCAAAACAGAAAATATGATTTACTAAATCTTGAGTTTCTGTAAACTATGAAAGATAAATATTCTTCATGGGTGGTGTTAGAAATAAATAAATAGATAGATAGATAGATAAAAAATGATTCTCTCCAGTGCTTAAAAAACAATTGGCAAGAACTTTAGATGCTGGCTATATCCTACAGTTTATCCACATGAACTGGAAGCAGGAGCTACAACAGCAAGGAATAAGACTTCACAAATTCAGTGGAAGGATTAGCCATTTTGCTGTGAGACATTAAGCTTATTCATTTCCTAGCAGATAGAAAGGAAAACATGACCAGACACGCTCAGCTGGTGTGAACATTGGTTTCCTTCTCTCAGAAGATACTAATCATATAAAACCAAACATTAAAGCCTACAAGGCTGTTCTTTAGTGAAAATGGACACTTGCAATGCAGTCTTAGACAATGATTGAGGCTGGACTGCCAGCAATGTAAGTACAAACATGAGATTAAAACAAGCAATGGATAGACATACAAACTCAAACATAGATACGCCTATAATCTATAGATAAAGTCAATACAGTAATTGCCTAACAGTCAAATACAGATATACTAGCCCAAATGAGGATCAATACAAAGTGCTAGTAAGATGGATTTTCAGATCACAAGAAGGACTTCATAATATATTTAGAATATTTAAAATATCAAGATACCACTGGAGTCAATGGGAATAAGTTTCTGGAAAACTCCACAGGTGATTCTCTGTGGCTTTTTGCACCTCAATACTTCAGATACCTTCAGTGATAAATTGCCATCATTGGTGAGACACTAAAAGACTGAACAGGGAAAAATACACCACCTGTTTTAGGAAACTGATGATGTTACCAGTGACCCAGAGGGAAAGACATTTAGCAACAGCCCTGATGCTTTACGGTAAAATAATACTGCTCTCTGATGGTTTATTTGAAGTGAAATGGTCAAAAACAGATGACAGAAAAGATTCACAGACAGAATAAGAGAGATGTACGGAAGAGGAAGAAGAAGCAACTTAAATTCTCAAGCTTTCCAGCAACCACAGAAGAGAAGTTTAAGGCTGGGTGCAGCTGGAGATGGAACTGCCACGTACCTCTTGCTATTGATCTGAAGGATTTTCGTAATCAAAAAGGGCAGCATTTTGAAGCTTGTAGACATTATAGCAATACAGTCTCAAGCTATCAGAGCAGCATTATATTTTTATTTAAGTCATAAAAAGCAAGTGATGATTTCTCATGGCAAAACTGTTTCTTAATGCAATCATGGTTGGGAAAATGAGTAATGCTTTATCACCAAAGCAGTAGGAAGAGCAGGTGCATATGTCCCTATTTTCCTGCTTCCATCAGCAGTGTTGCTTGTTATTCTGTTACCATCTGGCAAGGACAGCAGGATCTACTGAAGAATGTAGCTATTAGTTTTTCTTTAATAAAACATGGTTACCCAGTTACCATTGGCCCACAGCCTAATGTGAAATGTCTGAAGTGTGATCTTTAGACAGGATTTTCTGACTTATTAACTTTGCATGCTGTCAGTTTTCTCCTTTGACAAATCATTTCTCCATAGAAAACTGTTGGTACACTGTAGGAAAAAAAAGAGGGGGAGTGGGGAGAAGAGGGAAGAATAGTCCTACTCCTTTGGCTGCCATCACCATCGTGTTAAGGAGACTCAGCCTTCAGTTTTCATCTTATAAAGCATGCTCGGTGAGGGAAATACAATTTATCCTTTGTGCAAATATAGTTTTTAAATATGTCAAGAGATAATAAATAAAGATATCAATTATAACACTGGTGACAGAACAAAAAACAGACAGTATACTAGGGTAATGAAAATTGGTAGTGTTTTTTATGTAATGAGAATGCTGTTCCATTGTCTTATGTAGCATAAATTAGTGCCAATGGCTGTGTCAGCTACTGGCTAAAGGTCTGAACCTGTTTTTAACTAAAATACCTGGCATGATAATTAGAAAAATGGTTAATTTCTGTATATCCCATTGTTGTATCCAATAGCAAAGCTACTCCCACAGACTGCTTGTGGAGGTGGGAGGGAATGGAATTTCACTTCATGTGTCAATCCAAATCATGGATTATTTTAAGAACATACAGCAACAGCTTTGTAGAATTTCATGTTATGTATAAAAGAACGAATGAACAAGGAAGGGAGGAAGGGAGGAAAGGAGGAAGGGAGGAATATGCTTTTGTATAGAAAAGGCATCTTATAGTTAAAACTACAGTATGATATTGAGATTTTGGAAATAAATCAGGCTGAGTTTACTCTGAGTTATTTCTCTGCAGTGAATCGCACTTCATCTGGTCCTAAACTTTCTTGCTGTTAAAATTTATATTCTGACTCCTGAAAGTCATTTTTCACGATACAATACCAGGCAGGCAACACTACATTTATAACAAGGAAAATCACTTGACTTTGTTTATTACTTAAATAGAACAGGCTGCAATTTAAACTCGCTGAAGAGGTACATACATGAGTGAGAATGAGGAAGCAAAGAAAGCCTGGAAAACAGAGATGCAAAAGAACGTAAATTCTCATCTCCACCGACTGATAATATGCTTATTTCCCTAGTTCCTTAGTCAATCTAATCAATAAGATTCAAGTGTGGGGTTATTATTAGTAACCAATGGAAATTCGTTTCTAACTTTTAATTTCCTCTTAAGTGTAGTTAAATATAAGTGTAAGCTAAATTCACAAAAACACTTGCACAGCTAGTGAAGTTTGTGTGTGAAAAGTAGTGGAGGTGGTTGAGAACTTTCTAATAAAGCCAACTCAACATGAAAAAAATGGCAAGTCTTCAAAACGTCTCTCAGAAATAACCTGTATAGGCTTTCACCAAAGCCTGCTAGCTCACTTGAGGACTCTTGAATACCTGACTCCAAGGAGTCTGTAGTAC
The DNA here is from genome assembly GCA_016647715.1 of Pavo muticus. Classification (NCBI taxonomy): domain Eukaryota; kingdom Metazoa; phylum Chordata; class Aves; order Galliformes; family Phasianidae; genus Pavo; species Pavo muticus. Next base: position 75,824 of record JACDJE010000625.1, read on the forward strand.
CTGCTGCATCACGAAGGGGATCTTTTTTCTTCTTGCGATGACTGCCTGGTGGGAAGCCTGAAACACAGGCTGAGCCCTCAGGGCTTACAAACTCCCTGCTCAATCACAGAGTGCTTAGCAGTTTGTCCCTGTTCCAGGAAACCTGCCTTATTCTCACACCACTGTATGCCAAAACAAGTAAAATGTATGAGTTGTTTCTTTTTCCTAAAACTAGTTAGAAATTACTACCCTGTCACTGGAAGTTTCTAAATTACAACTACTTTCTCTGACTGGCAACTACACATGTTAGCACAGTTTACAAAATGAAAATGACCAGGACAGCCACATCTAAGAAGTAGTGTCAGTCTTCATGGCAGGAGTAACTGTGCCTATAACAGAATGCAACAGAGGAATTTTGCAGAATGGGGCCTAAGGTCCAGATCCTCCCTCATAAAAGAGGATGTTTGGCAGACTTTATGTTACTCCGCATGGATGTTCCTTTGTTGTCCTGTCCCTGGCCAAGGTGACCACAGTTACCCCTTTGTCCTATCAGTTATCCCGTGAGTTCTCTCCATCTCCCTCCTTCCACTATGCTCTGCCAGATAATTCCCATGTCTTTTGGTGTCTCTCCCTTGCTCAGAAAGCTCCTCTTTCTCTCCCCCAGTAGCCAGAGGTCCTCCCTTTCCCACAGCTACACCTGATGGCATGATCAATGGAAAATTTCTTACAGGTTTTAAGCCTGGAAATTCAGCCTTATTTTTTCTTCTGATGCTGTTGATCTCCATTGCTGCCACTCACGGCATTAAAAACAAAAACAAGCATCAAAAAACACTAAAAAAGAGTCTCTATTAGACTGGAAGGAAGAGGCACTCCTCACCTCAGCTTGCAAAGACCCCTCCACTGGAATGTCCCTTTTCTGGTTAGCAGTCAGGCTTGAGTATCTGCCCAGGCATCACATAAAATCCAGCAAAAGGGACAGATACCTCCAGCTGGTATTAGGGGGATATATCCCACCCATTATAGAGACAGAGAAAAACAGCACATCAATAAAATTACACTTCTTAGAGGTTAGATAATACATTTGTGTTACACAGTAGATATTTGCCTGAGGTTAAACAATTATCATATAAAGCAGGAAAGGGCCATATATGGTTTCTTGAAATACCCAAAGTATTAGGAGCTCTAAGTTCTTTTTGAGAATAACTCTTAATACTATTTGAAAAAGCACTCAAATAAGAATGTCATTTCTTTGATACACATAGATTGATAGCCCAAAAACAAATGAATACACAGAACACTAAATAATACATTGTGGCTTAAATAATTGAAATAGGGCAAGAATTCATGTGCCTTTCTAAAAAACATTTGGTTCAGCTGACTCAATAAAATACAATTTTATATAGAGTCTCTTGAAAGTTACCCTAGAAAGGAAAAGAAAATGGGTTTGAGCAGCAGAGCACAACAGACTTGCACGTGGGAGTACAATAGACGATGTCCTTGGCACCAGCCTTTGTCTTATTGTACCACTGCTTCCCCTTCTGTTTTCTACTACTCTTATTTCTAATTTCACTCATTTCCCCACTTTTTCTTCACTGGTTACATGCTATCTGATGGCTTTCATGCCACTAGTAGATCTTTTACTTACTGTAAATATAAATTATTGTGTTAAGGAGAGAAATTTCCAATATTTCACTAAGGAGTCATAATTTTCTTTTCTTTCCAAACATACGTCTTCTTCCACAGATGGCAAAAGCTGTATGAACTGAGCTCCTGACTGACTGTTTCTGGATAAGTAGTTTTTACCACACGCTAATTCAGATGAGACATACAGGACAAACTTTCATAATAAGTGATAAATGCAAACGTTTAAGATAATTATTTTATCTTGCAGTGTGTGGGAGTGTAACTACTGTTTAGAGAAACATTAGAAGCTAAGAAATGAACTTGTTGGTTGTTATTTTATCCAGACTGTCTTGATTTACAGGGTCTGGAAATTGGTTGCCTAGAAATATTCTACTTCAGTATTCCTAAGTGCTTTCAGATAAATTATTATGTTTTCAAGCAGTATATCAACATTCCCGTGTCTGTACCAAACAAAACTAGTAGGAAAGTATTTAAACTTATAACAAAGTGTTCTGAATGAAAGCTTTTTCCAGTTAAAAGTGCTTTTATTTATATATAAGCATGGCATAATTTTATATTGGCAAATTATCTTTTGGCCCAAAAATTTGGATTTAAATAGAATGTGGACATGAAAGAGACCACATAGGTCAATACAGTACCCATAGTTATCAGTTGCTTTTTAACCTTTTGAAGTATCTTGGAATGAAAATATATTCACTAGTAAGAATATCAGACTTCATCAGCTGACCTCATTGACAGAGAATATTCTTGGTATGTTTGAAGTACTAGTACTGAGAAATCTGTTGTGGCAGAATGAAATTTCAGTTGGTGCCAGTGACTGATCAGTACTGAACTGATTACTTCGGCTCCCACTGTAGCAAAAGAAGACAGAGAGATATCTGCAAAATCTAACTCATCCCATCCTTCTTAAACACTCAAATTAGGGAATGATAAAATGAACTTCAGAGCTTCCTAATCTCTTTCTACTGACAATTGAACAGATGACTAGTTATAGATAGATTGACAACTAGTTAATGAACAAATCCTGCCCTTCACTGGTACACGGAGTATCTTCTCCCTATGTTTTGTACAATGAACTTCAAAATCCAGAGACATTTAAAACTAATCTTTTGTTTGTGTCTGAGTGCATGCCTCATCTATATATTAAAGAATGCAAATGCTTAGTTACAAAACTGAATCACCTAGCTACTTTGGCATATGTCTAGCTTTGGGCACAGAAATACTTTCCTAGATCTCCTCGTGAAGGTTAACTCATCAAAATGCACCTGAAAATGACTAAATTTAACCTTGTAGAAGTTTAAATAATAATTATAAGTTTATTATTATAAATTAAATAAATAAAATATAAGCTAAGAGTTATTCAAATATTTGAAATGAAATGCCAAAATCAGGACCGTAGACTTCTAATTTAACTGCTTCCTAGGTACTATAGTCCTAGCAGTGCTTCAGAAGCTGTTCTGTCAGACAAAGAATGTGAAAGGGAGAGCAAGCACAGGTCTGGGTATGTGGGTGACAGTAGGACTTTTTCCTGTTCCCACCAAATTATCCTACACAAAAAGTCATTAGATGCCACACAGCTATGATAGTTTAAACCTCATATGCTTAGTAGTTCAGTAATCTGTTTTGATGACCTAAAGAGATCTCTAGAGTTCATCTTTAACTCAACATGGCCTTTGTAGCAAAAGAGACCAAAAAACTTTTTTACAGATATATTAACAGTAAGAGGAAGGCTAAGGAGAATCTTTAGTCATTTTCGGGTGCATTTTGATGAATTAACCTTTATGAAGAGATCTAGGGAAGTATTTCTTTGCCCAGAAGACTTGTTGGTCTTCTGAAGTAGGTGTGAAAATGGGAAATAATTCCATCGTGTGTTTAAAAATAAACAAGCTATTTGGGTACAGCCGTAGCAAGGACTTTGCAGTGTAGTTAAATAGATATTATCATCAATATTCTGATTTGAAAAGAAAATGCATTAAAAAGAGAAGCTTAGGTTAAACAAACTATGAGGTGACAGCTGAGGAACTATCACGCAAGCTGCACAGATTCTCTTTGCCTTGCAAGTCAGAAGCCTGAACAACAAGGCTGTAAACCAAAAGCTACTCATTACATGTATTGTTTATGCTGTTGTGTTACTCTGATTTATTAAGCCGGGCAATAAATCATTGCATCCCAAGTGACAAGAACAGTCTGAAGTATTTACATATTAATATTCTCTGTTATCTGCAATTTTTGATATAACTATGAATTTGAAACAGTTCTAAATTCTAAGAATAAGTCAAAAAATCCTTTTTATTTCTATAAAATTAGTCTTGCCTCCACTTCTTCACAGGAAGGCAATGGAGTGATTTGTGCCAATAAAACTTGCAGGACACACCCTGAGATCCTTGAATCACTTAAACTGTGTTTTGAAAAGATACTGGACTGAGAGTCAGGAAGAAGATGTTCTGCTGTTTGCTAAGCAAGTATTCATTGTATTTAGCTCTGTGGGAGGACTGCACAGAAGTAAAAATATTTGAGGTTCAAAAATGTAATTCTGATTCTCACATCAAGTTTGACAGAAATAAGTTAATTAGGTTTTTAAGTTAAAAAAAAAAAGTTAAACACCCATCTAAAACATTAAAAATGCTGAGACATTCATGTCTATACTAGTTTTTCCAGGTGAATTGCAATAAATGTAAATTTGTTAATTTTCACCATTTGTGAGAATTTTTCACCTCAGAGGATTAAAATGCTTATATTTCTTAAAGTTTCCCTCCTATCAATTTTTGTTCAGAATATAGAAAGTTTTATATAGAAGAGAACATTTGGTAGCATGAATGTTTGATTAGAAAGCTCTGGATGTTACCCTTGGAGATGGAGAGTCTCAACAACAGTCATAAAATATACATTGAGGGACTTAGAAGATTTGAAGGACATAAAATGCATTTTTATTACTTGAGACCAAGTGAAAAAATCCTGGCCTTGCATTATATCCAGTTACCAGTAAGTAACACAGGGAGTTAGCCATGTATAGGTAAGACAAAGCGAATGGGAAGGGGTGGAGAAAAGTGTAAGGAGAGGAAGAACAGCGACAGGAATTTAGATGAGATGTTGTACTCTGGTCTTTATTCTCTGTCCTTATAGAAGACCAAGACAATTACTTCTCCTTAACCAGCATTACTTCCCTTGTCATGAAAACAACACACCATAGCTAGGCAGTAGTTATCTCAAGATGTCTTTACTAGTCATAACTATTGTATTATCCTGCCCTAAAAAAGCATGTTTGGGAATGCAGTGCACATTTCTCCTGTGATCATCAGACTGCTCCCATGAGAAGTGTTCTTTTAGCAGGGAAATCACTTGTGCAAATGGATAATGCTTTGTCTGTGCCAAAAGTAAACGGAAATAACTTTAAATTTTCAGAGACTCCATTCTTTATTGCTCATAAATTATCATACTTACTCATGTGAATCAAAATGAACTGTTCAGGAATGCTACTCATGAAACAATCAAATGGTACAGTCAGGGAGATGGCCTCATTGCATGGGGCCTTATGAGAAGTCCCAGCATGAAGGACATAGGAAAATCATAAAAGCCATGTAACTAAGGCAGATACTGATCTCCTTCCTAGCTTTAAAAAATTCCAAACTGCTCATGTAGCATTTACCTTCAGAACTAGGTTAATGTTGTGCTGTGTTGCTCTTTTTCTATGGCTTGTTATTTATAATGTATTTGTTATTGGTTTATCTCTTTCCTCATCTATTTTCATTACTCCTGATTCACTTAAAATACAAAGAAAAACAACAACAACAAAAAAACATGCTCTTAAAATAAACCATGCAGAGCATGATGTTCCTTGCTCATCTGTAAATGCACATGTATTAGTCCTGCGAACATTAAGGATCGCGTCTGTCTGAGAATGCAAACACAACTTGCCCTTTTCAGAACCAAAGCTCATGTGTAAGCTCTCAGAATTTTCAGGTGATGGATGGGATTAATCTGTTTGTGATTGTCTGAGAGATGGAAATAATCTAAGTTAATTTTTTATGTTCTTTCAATTACCAGAGAAAGGAAAGAAAACTGAAGTTCAGGATGAACAGCTATCTGCAGTCTGAGAGGAGCATGTCAAATTACACAGAAAACCTGAATAGTAAATACAGAAAAGTAATAGCTGTATTGATTTCAGATGGCATTTGCAAAATACACACATGAAAAATGAATCTTACAGAATCATTGTCATGGTTTAAACCCCTGAGTTCAGAAAAAAATAACTAAAACCTCACATCATAATTATAGGTAGTGGATCTATAAACAGTAGCTTAGAATTGTTGTGTTTGCTTTTCATTCATTCATATAAAGATTGAACTAGTAAACTCTGAATTAAAATGACAGTCTTACCACTGATGGGAAGGCTCAGACTCTTGGAGCATTATCTGCAAATGAGAGCAGAGCTGAAATATTAAGTAATACTTCTCAAACCAGTCATTTTAGGAAAAAACAGTGTCAATATCATACCTGAATAAGCCTAAATTCTTTCTTCATTTTGCTTCATTAAAACAGATTCTTCTCTATTTATATGCTCTACATTTGATCAGAAACAGAAGTAACTACTTACACTGAAAACAGAGGAACAGCCCTTTCACACTGAAGGCTCCATCTTAATCGCATCCTGGAACCCGAGTACATAGGATCAAACTCTGAAAATAGAAAATCAGCTCACGAATGTAGTGTCTGCTCTTCAGGCATCTTTCGTAGGGGAATTACTCAGCTTGATATCAGAGAACACTGTTGGGAAAATGCAATGGGACAAGCCACTATCTAGATGATCAGTATCAGTTATTTTCAGACAGCGTCTGACAGTTACTGCAACTTTTAGACAGCATTCATGTTCCTTGGTGTGGAGTTACGGCAGTGGAACAGGCAGCAGCTTAGCCACAGTAACTTACTAAAATGTTTTAATAAATGCAGCTTAGAGCTGGGATTCGAAAGCAAACAAACACTGTGTGTCATATGAACTTGTCATTTTAGATTGAGTGCTAGGAGGAGAGCTGTAGGTGAGTTCACTGGATTGTCAAATATCTAGGAGACACTTTAAGAAAAGATTCCCCCTTCACCTGAATCAAAGCAGTTTTAGTAACTCAAAATTAGAAACTATAAAAATAAAATCACACAGGACAATTCTATGTGCTTCCCACCTTAACTCCTTTCCCTACAATTGAATTACGTCAAAATTTTTTGATATCAAATCAAGATGCATGTGTCATGTTTAGTCTGTGGCTGCCTAATTAGGTGACCCCCAAAATTAATGCAAAATGAGTTTCCAAATCTTCCAATAATTATTTAGATTATTTAGGTAGCTGATCTTCATGACAACTTGACTTCATTCCTAGACTGTCACTCACTTGCAGGGGATCAAAAACAAAAAGGAAAATCTCAGCCTTGTCATGCAATGCTGAATGACTCTGCCTACTTACAAAGAAATGTCAGCATAACTTTCACCTGGAGTTTGCTGAGAAAAATTTTGTTGATTTCTGAATTTTTTTCACTGAAAAAAAAGTAATTTCTGTATGCTTCAGGCACAACAAGGGATCTTCTGTTTTTCACATCTGTGCTGAGCTGATACACTCTCCAGTACTTTGCATGCAGGTCTTACTAGAGCTGTCAGCAGGCAGGGTTGCCATTTGGAACCCATAGAGTTCTCACTGAGCCAAACACTGGTTATCCATCACAGCTTGCAGCCTTAAGGAGCAACATGCTTTCTTACTCTTTTCATAGTGGGTTTGGCTGCAGGAGGCAGCTGGTAAGAAAATGCATCCTATCACTGATGTCAATATAATGAAAGAAGCTCATGGAGCAAAGCTCAGTATGACACTTCCCATGTTTATCACCTGGTTGGATGATACTTCATAAATCTTACCAACCCAAAAAAAGACTGATGTCTGTGCCAGGAGTCAGGATGCCATCTCCCTAGTGTCTAACACATCCTTCTTCCTCAAACTCTGCCATCATGTTCACTATCAACCATACCAAATTAGGGGTAAGTTCACATGTTAAAATAAACATCAACTTCTTCCTAGCCTTCATGTTCCCTTCCAGTAATCACTCCAGTCCCAAACAGCTAGCATGATCCTAGACATTACCCAGAACAGGCTGCTCTTCACTGGAGATCACAGTGAAGATTTCCTATCAATGTAAATGGTTCAGCCTGTGCTAAGTCCATCTCCACCATGATGTGGTGTCTGTGAGGAGCAGGAGTGAGCTGTGCCAGGAGTCTGAGTGCAGCTGTGCCATCACAGCAATCACAGCAGATGAGCAGCCAGGATGCTGATGCTGCACTTGCTTAGGTGGTAGATGGAAAAGACACATAAATCCCTCTGCACTGAAATGAAGAAGGCAGCTTGACTTTGTCTGACATTAAATATTTAATATGTATGGTTCCTGGGTGATGGCTGATTTGGGAAACTGACTATCCACCCCTACAACCTACTCTTGCCTTCAGGGAGCTGCCCAAAATTCCTCAAGTGCAAAGCAGCTGTGTTTCTCAGATCTTAGGCCAGATAATGCCTGGGTGGACATGTGCAGTCTGCTATAACTTGGAGGTATGACTCAGGCATTATTGAATCATCTTGTTAGCCCTATAATGCACATTTGAATTACAATTTTGTAACCATGCCTAGGCTTACTTGCTTTTTTTCTTGTCAATTTATGTGGCAGGGCACAGGTCTGAGGCAAATGGTGGTCAAATGATGTCAAACTGGAAGGCTTGCAATAAAGAATCATTGAAAGAGAACAATATACGTTTAAAGCTGATCTTCAGATGAACATTTTAATTTGCTGTTTTTCCTTGGTTCTGCCACAGCAATCACTTGACAGAAACGTTGACAGGAAAATAAAAGCAGAATCTTGTAATCGATATCAGACAAAACAATCCTCATAAATAAAAGCATAATTATTCCATTACTCTCTGAACACATCCAAAGTTGAATAGAAGAGCCTAGAAGAGGTAGACTTTTTCAGGCCTGATGAAAAATTAAGTTTTAGAAAGAATTCAATTGGCAGCTAGCACTTTTCACTTTCTTACACACTCATTTTCTTCATGCGTAATCTTGCATGAGTGACAATAAGTCATTCATGTCTACTAATAATGAATAATCATGTCTAATAATATTCTGTTTTATTATTTATAGCTGAAATAGGCCACAGTCTGCTATTTTTCATATTAATCTCAGAGGGAGCTAACTTGCTGTATGTGCTAGTTGGTTAACTAGGTCGGAAACATTATTCATCTAACTTTAGCAAACGTGACGTAATTTTGGATGGAAAAAAAAAAAGCACCAAAAACCAACAACCTATAATATTTTGCTACAGTATAGTTCCATGCACCCATCTTACTCAATAATAGTAAAAATAATAATAATGCCCATTAAATAGTGTGCTATTTTCTGAATACTGTACCTCGGAGCTCAGCAGTTTCTGTGAAAGAGTCCTTGAATTCCTTAATTTAGCTGTAATTTTGTTCAATGCTTATATAAAGGGAATACTCATCTAGAGGGAAGATTGAGTGTACTGCTACCAAGATTATCATGAGCTGTCCAGCATGGATTTCTGATAACGTCTCTTAACCTTAAGCATTAACTGCAGGATCCCTCTTATTTTGTTATAAAGTTATATCCAAGGGGAGCAACAAAAAATGAAGAAAATATTTTTTCATCATGGAGGAACTAGGATGGTATTCAGGAAGTCAGAAATTCTGGAGGAACTTTACACTGCTAATTCACATCCTCACAGGTTGGCTTTGTTTTTGATTTGTTGTTTATTTTAATTCCATCTTTTATATTAATTTACACTTCTAACCTATCTTCCTTCCATACCTTAGGATTAGTAGGACCTCTGCTTTGAATGTGTGCAAAAGAAACTCCTGGAATATTGCTTTTGCTTGATTGGCTATTGTCATGGTTTTATGATTTTGGGTTATCAGTATTCCACATCATAACATCATGTAGTGCCCTAGGAGTTAAAGTGTTCTGGGCACCTGTCCCTGAAGAGAAGAAGAACTACGTTCCCCAGAAGCCTGTTTGCTGTGTTGTTATCATTTCTGCTCAGGGGGAACAGATATAAGACCTTGGTAAGTCATCTGACCAGCTCTTCTTCGTCAGACTCTCTCCCTGCTGCTCAACCAGACTGTGCATCTCACCTCAGCATTATGGTGAGGCCTATCCAGCTTTCAGACAATCTCTCTCTCATTATATTTAATTTATTAGCTTCAATTCTAATTATATTGTATTATAGTGTATTATCCTGCATTCCAATAATATATTTAGTAAATTAGTTTGTTTCTCCCCAGGTTGCTGCCACTGTTTTTAATTATTTTGGGGTCCCCCATTTCCCTTTTCCAGAGGCACAGATTTTGCAAAATCCCTCCGCCCCGCTAGTCACGGAACCGGGCCAAACCAGCCTGTAAACCGTCGACAGCTATCTACCAGTTGTCTGGGCTTTTTTCAGTAGTTAACTCCTTTGTTTGCATGTGACCTGTGTGAATATTTGAACTTTCTGGACACAACAGCTACATTTTTACTTGTTTGCCAAGAAGATCAGGGCACAAGTTCTTTCAGGGGCACACAGTCATCCACATTAATGGTGCCATGCCAGGCATGTTTTTGGTCTGTTCAAACAGTACCTGGAATACAGTCAATAAAAGACACATACAACTCACAGGAAGCAGCATGGACCAGCCATCCTTTTCTGAAGGCATGAAGAGTTTGGTTGTATGGACACAAGCTATGTGATATCATTTGTCATGAGAAACAGAGTGCAAGGTAAGTCAGTATACAGATGTTCTATAGTACATAGATGCAGGGTAAATAAGGATACAGATATTCTACCAATGAGTTAGGCTGGTAAGAATAGTTAGATATAAAGGAAAGATGCTCACAAGTGTTATAGGCTCACAAAAGAACTCCACAAGAAGCAATCTCCAGGAAAAGATACTTCCTCAGTGGAAGTCAGCCCTTAAATGGGGTCTAGGAGAGGTGGAGCCTAGGTGAATTGCCTTCACCTGTGCTCCCATGGCTGACTCAGCACTTGCCTCAGGTGGTGAATCAGAGGTTCAGGCCGTGATTCAACAGTTCCCATACACAGAGAATGGCACTGTCCCTCTGGTTTCATTAGCATACATTGCCAGAGTTCTTCCTCATTGGTTTCATTAGCATACATTGCCAGAGATCTTCCTCATTGCCTGACACTGGGTTTAAGTTTGTAGCAGTTCCCCTCCGCTCATTTTTCTTTCAACTCAGTCTGCTAGTTAATCATGCTTATTAGGTAATGCATGTTTTTTTCTTTTTTATTTTGCTATTGTCTCCCATGTCGAAGAAGAACTTCTGTTAATATCTTCCTTTAAATATATACACATAGATGAGATATCTAACATCTGAAGTGCATTGAATAATATGAACATTGTCAACCAAGTCATTAATTGCTGAGCTAACAAAAGAACTGCTCTGAGAAAAGGTAAATGCCGTTAGTTCCTGCAACAAAATCAACTTATTTTCACTCAAAATGTCTGTAGATGCAGCTTAGTACGCTTACATTGTTGGTTTTAATCAATAAGAACAGTTCTACTTTCAGGTTAATTAAGCTCAGCCTTGGCCTCTCCATCTATTTATTTCTTCCCCAAGTATCCGTTCAAGCAAGCAGTTTTCAACAGTCATTGCAACCTTTTCTAATATCATATTAAATGCAGTGCAATCCATATTTCATCCATATTGTCAGGATGTTTCAGTGAGGAGAGGTATACTTTTCACTCCTGATTACATGAAGATTTATTTTAAAATGAATGACTTTTTTTTTTTTTTTTTTTTTTTCTTTAATAACACTGTCCAAATTCACTCCTGATGTTCCTGTATTTTATGGAAAAGTTTAAACTATTTCTATTGGCAATGGGATGAAGACTGGTATTTCATTATATCTGAGTTAGTGAAAGGACAGTAATACTGACGTGTAGTGTGTCATTATGTAGCAGATTTGCCACTGCTATTCCCATAGCCCGAAGTTGCTACAAGCAGTCTTTCATTTCTGGTACAGTTCCTGCAATGATAATCATAATCTTGTTTACATCTTTCACTTCAATAAATTTGAGAAGTTCAATGTTGAGTAGCCAATACAGTTACACATCATACTGCAGAATTACTCTGCTGAATGTTAAAACAATCATTTCCTGATTGACAGTGAAGTAGAAAATGGCTATTAATTCTGTACATTGTATCTTGCCTACACTGGCAGTTTTAAGAGTCCAATTCCACATCTACAAGTGTGCTTAGAAGTTCAAATGCTTGATGAGATTTTCTTTGTTTATCATTTTTGTACATTCAATTCTGACTACTATCTACCTGCTTTTTAGAGAAAGCACACAGTTGTTTGGCTATTTCTGAGTCCTGCAAAGTACAAAACAGCAACTGAAGCAATCTCTCAAGAATTTGGGACTTTGAACAACCCGGATGTCTTCTGGGAAATCAACACGATGGGCTGCAAGCGATCCAGAAGATTCCTGGAGTATGTTGAGGATAATATCCTGGTCCAGGTATTGGACAAACCAACCAGAAGTGAAGCGTTACTAAACCTGATGCTCACCAATGCAGAGAAGATCACTAAAGAGGCTAATATATTGAGACAGTCTGGGCTGTAGCAATCCTGCCCTGGTTGAGTTTAGGATCTCAAGGAATATGGGCCTAGCAAAGAGCAGAGTCAGGACCCTGAGCTTCAGGAGAGTGAACTTTTGGCTGTCTGAGGAATTATCGGATTGGAGGTCCCCTGGGAAACTGTCCTTAGGGACAAAGGTATGGAACAGAGCTGGCAGCTTTTTAAGAGAGCACAAGTGTTTTCCATTTCTTAGCATATTAAATCAATCAGAGGAGACAAGAAAGCAGTAAAACTGAACAAGGATCTGCTGGTTAAACTGAGGGAGAAGAAAGAAATGCACAGGCAGTGGAAGCAGGAAGGGGTGGCCTGGGAAGAAAATGGGAATGCTGTCCAGATGTGCAGAGATGGGATCAAGAAAACCAGACTTCCTGCACTCTCCAAACCTCTAAAAGGGACTGAGGGAGCAAAATCCCCTACAGTGTAAGCAAAGAGCAAGTTCAAGACAACCTCATGAGACTGAGTGTGCTAAGGTGTCAGGTGATGTCCCGATTGACTGGAAAAAGGGAAACATCACTCTCATTTTTAAGAAAGGTAGAAAGAAAGATCTGGGAAACTACAGGCTGGTGAATCTCACATCTGTGCCTGGGAAAATCATGAAAGAAATCCTCCTGGAAACTATGCAAGATGAGGACATCATCTTTGACAGCTGGCACAGCTTCACCAAGGGCAGATTGTGCCTGACCAGTCTGGTGGCCTTCTAAAATCAAGTGACAGCATCAGTGGACAACGGAAGGCCTTCAAGGCCTTTAACTTGGCCCCACATCACATCCTTTTCTTTAAATTGGAGATGTATGAATTTGAAGGGTGGACTGTTCAGTGAATAAGGAATCGGTTGAATGGTCACAGCCAGAGGGTTGTGGTCAATGACTCTATGTCCAGGTGGAGGCCAGTAATGAGTGGTGTCCACATGGAGACTCATGTTCTTTGGTATCTTTATCAATGACCTAAATAGTGAGACTGAGTGTACCCTCAGCAAGTTTGCTGATTACACTAACCTGGGAAGTGCAGTTGATACAGTAGAAGGAAGGGATGCCATCCAAAGGGACCTGTAAAAGCTTGAGAAATGGGCCCTTGTGAATCTAATGAGATTCAATAAGGTCAAGTGCAAGGTTTTGCGCTTGGGTCAAGGCAATCCCAGATACGGTTAGATGAGAATACTCCTGCCAAGGTGGACTTGGGGATTGTATATGTATGCTCCATACATGGAGGTGTTCAAGGCCATGTTGGATGGGGTGCTGTGCAGCCTGCTCTAGTGGATGGTAGCCCTGCCCACAGCAGAGCAGTTGGAAACAGATGATCTTTATGGTCCCTTCCAACCCAAGCTACTCTATGATTCTATAAAGATGATTCTGCACCAAAACTTTTCTTCTTTTTCATTTCCCCTGGAACTGAACTCTGTAAACTCTTCTAGCTTCTACCATATCAGAGTTATATGAATTTTATTTAATGCACTGGATCACACAGTGTATTTACAGATTTTAGTTGGAAGTTTTTTTGTAGTGACTCAGACTCATGAATATCCCTATACAGTGAATAAAAATACATTTCTCTTGGATTTTGTTACTTTTTTATCTTCTCTCTCATAGTCTGTTTCTGATTTACCTTTAAGCTGAGGTTCTATGACAAATTTAGGAAAGGTGTGCAATGTGTAGTACATGCCCCAGACAATAAATCTATCCTCTTGAGTTATTTAAGATTCATGTCAATTTAGGCATGTACTCTACATCATGCCTGGGGAAAAAAACACCTCAGTGGCTATGGCAGTCATCAGGAAGTGGCAAAATCAGTCAGTAAGATAGCTGAGGACTAATCTTATTCATAACCAACAGCTCTTCAAAATTTGAGCGTGTCTGTAGCAGACTATGATTCATGGATCAGACACCTTTCTAGAATAAGGACATATATTTTGAAAGTAAATAATGGCTTGACAGTAGTGGAGCTGTGACCTACACTTTAAATAACATATCAGAGTTCTTCACTAGAACATAAGAGGAAAGATTTCAGTTTATACACTGCCTACAAACCATCCTTCTACACCATTCAGCAAGTTAAATTTATTCTGCATTGGTGATGGTACAAAGACTATACCTGGTAACAGTGATTTCTTCATCATGGGGAAGAAATCCAGCTGTCCTTTTTATAGTTACTGAATCAGAGAGTGCATTAAAAAACACCCTACCAGCCTCCTAACAAAAAGATGCCAGAAGAGCTCAAACACATTTAAAATAAACGTTCCTGTTGCACATAACTATTCAGAAATCAGATTTAGAAACTGAAGAAAAGCAGAGGTTCAAAGTATTCCTGCTATAGGAAAGCAGAACGGGGTATTATTCTTACAGGAGTTCCTACCCTACAACACATTTTATGTTTCTCTTCTCGTTGTAAGATAATAAGATGATATTAACAAAATACGTACACCAATTGTGAATTGCTAAAATGTAATGGGTTTAAATTACTTTTCATCCAAGATTCTTAGTGATTGAATTTTTTTTTTAAGTGTTTCTTATAAGAAATAATCCACAATCAGAAACAAAACAGTAGTTTGCACTATCTATCACATTTTTATTTCAGTCAAGGTATAAGAAGCTTTCACAGACTCAATCTATCTAAAATCTAAAATTCAAATACTTTGTGCTTCTTAGGGTATATAGCTTTTATAATTGTTTTTATAAACTAGACTAAATGTGGCCACAGTGCCCGCGAATTTTTTTTCTTTTATGCCATTTGCAACAGGATTGTGGAGTGGAATGCACAAACCCCTTCTGTGAACCAAAACACAATACAGGCAGCGTGGGATGTCTACGCTCTGAGTTCCGTATAGTCAAGGTAGAGGCCTAGATATTTGGTAAAATAGGGGACTTGCACACTGAAAGTTGTGCTTGGGTGACCCAGATTCTGATTTTTAACAAAGATCTGCATTAAATTCCAGATATCATATTTTCCAAGTCTATATCACTGCGCAGAAATGTGTACAAGAGTCATTGGGTCAGAAGAACAGTAAAAGATGGATCTGGTATTCCTGCTTCTATTCTGTCTCCCTTTGGAGATCTTAATAACTTTTTCATTTGTAATTCAGTATGATTTTTTCTTCCATTTCCTAAATCCAAGCTTTAGCCACCAGCCTACACTATAGTTTAAAGATAGACACACATTTATTGCTTATAAAGCACCAAAAAGCTCTGTTCAGTAGAGCTCTCCAGTTTAAGGAAAGAAGGTGTCTCTTCCACTAAGTCAGATACATATGGATCAGAGGAGACTGGGATTTCAGATAGACTCATGCTACACTGCATGTTATCAACTGGCTGATTTCAGGTAGCTACCTGGCCAATATAGGCATTCTTTTAAACCCAGTGACAGACCACTATTTCTCACCATTTGCTGTGAGCAGATTATGAGCACCTAACACAGGGACCTGCAATGTATGATAGAGGCACACTACTGCAACATCTAACTTTTAGCTCTCAAAGTCTTCTGCAGTTCTAGCCCTTAATCAGTCGTGTCTGCCTTGGACCAAGCGCTGTACATGCTTGCTCCTTCCTCATCCTGAGGATGAAGCAGCCAGGAGAGAAAAGGAATTCAAAGTTACCCAGTGTGTTTCACTATTATTTAGTGAGATCCCCATGAAGATAGTTTCCTTCCAAGAAAGGTTTTGTGTTGTTCCAAATTTCCAGTGTCATTTGCACTGGCTGGCCCTTTTATCTTAAAGGAAAGACAAGAACTGGTCATTCCATATTGATTTCAGCAAATCAGAATATGAAATGTGGTTTCAGCTTTCAATTAAATGGCTAATTAAACAGAAAAAAAAAATAGTTTTCAACAGGGAATATCCCAAATTCATAGAGACAGCAGATGCAGCATTACTTATATGAATAATAATCCTCAAACTGACAACCATGAAAGAAAAGCTTAGGAGAAACAATCCATCCCTGGAGACATTGAGAAGGACATCATCTCACAGGGCATCAGAAACAATCTGAGCATATGCAATTTTAACACCTTCACCATTATAACAAATAAATGGTTTCATGTTGCATGTTTCTTCCTGACTCTATTCCTTTCTTTCTGAGAGAATTAAATGCTAGGATGTTCAGAGCTGTGACAATAAGATACATGTACAGCTTTGACCTTTAGAGTACACCCTGCTGTATACGGCTGATTATGTTCTTGGCAATAGGGAGAATAGCACTATAGCCTTCACAGCTAGAAAATATCTGTTAATTTGCAATAATTCTTCACACTTATATATAAAAGCAAATCAAATATAATCATTTACCAAAGGTGATAATATAAGTAACAGTGGTATAAAGATATAGCTGGACTTTTTCTGTTGAAAAACAACAAGTCTTTTCACATAAACTTAAACTCTTAGTGAATTTACTATATTATTTTTCTACTAGAAAACTGGAAGACTAATAATAAAACTGTACCAGTTTTGTTTCTTAATGGCACTTAATTAAAACAAAGCCAAATTTGTTACCTAAATAAGAAAAAAAAAAAAAAAAGAAGGCTGCAAAAGTGGGAAGGATTTCATTTCACATTGAGTAAAAAGTGTGTCCAGCTCAAATCTATTTTTTCAAGAGGGAAGTCGTCCTAACAGCTGATGTGAAAATATCTCCTCTGGCCCACTTAGATCTGTACAGTTATTCACCTATTTATGCCCAGAAATCCTCAAGAATATTCTTCATGGGACAGTTGTTCTAATCAAAGACTCAAGGATTTCAAATAACTGTTCAAAACACTTAGCCCATTACAGCTGAATATGTCTAGGGAAAAGACACAAAACCAGACTTCACTCACTGAGAGGATAAGATGAATCTTCTCAGTGCAATAACTTGATTATTCTGGGTTTTTTTGTTCTCATGAACTTTGTATCAATTAAATGGCATTAGCAGATTGGATTTGAGACATGATGAGACACAACTTGTGCCCTTGAAGGGGCAAACATAATACGGAGAGCTATAGCAAAGGGAGTTCATCTATTTCCACAGACATTTTTTGTGTTTTTGGTTTGGCTCCTTAGAAGTCATGAGCTTTCTGCAGCTCATTTCTGAAGGCAGTCAAGTAACACACAATAATCCTCACCATCTGATCAATGATATTACACATTTATGCTTTTTTTTAATCAACCAGCAGGTTTTCTTTAAGGTTACTCTGTAGCAAGGCTCCTCACATTTACATTACATGAATTACAGCCCAGACCTAGAAAAGAAGTACACAAAGCACCTTCCTAAATTTCAACAAGATTGTCCCCATTTCTAGTGGGAGACTTTGTATTTATTAGTGATTTCCTGTCCTTTAGGGAGCAGCTGCTATATTCTGACTCAGTTGTCAGAATGTATGTGATGGGATGTGCAGCATCTGGCTGCCTAAGAAGAAGAGAACTGGCATTCTGCTTCCTTCTGAACAGACCTCAGCAACATTACCCAGCAGATCTGGATAAAAATTAACCACAAAGCTCCAAGCTAGGCTTTATGGAAGGATTCCCAGATAGTGCTGATTAGGTCCAAGAGCATGGTACTGTCTGCAGAACATCAGGGTTTATTATCTCCTAAGTAAATGTTAAAATCAACTTGCTTTTCTCAGATGTTCAGTTTACTTAGATATGACTTTATTCTTAAATAAAGATAAAGATGTTTCTTGATCTTGACCTCATCAGATCTTGCCTTATTCTTGAAATCCGTTTTTATAAATGTCTCATCATCAAAACAACACAAGCAATAATGCCATTTAGTTTGTAATGGGAATCCTGTGAAGAAAAGTGCTTAAAAGACTCAGTCTAAGATCTTTCAAACCTTAATTGTAACATTCCTTAAAAAGATTGAAAAGATCACAGTTAAAATGTGGTGAGCAGATGGTGAGTTTTCTCCCACAACATTTCTGAATGACTTTCTCCACTTCCATATTCCAGCAGATCTCCATTTCCCACTTCCATCACAAAGAGGAAATTTCTTTTAAGCTCAAGCATAAACAATAGCTAGAGTTAACATGCAGAAAAACAGAACAGTAAAAGCAATCCAATGGCTTTCTCTCTTGCTCTGGTTCCAAGTTCAGAAGTCACAGAACCATAGAATGATTGAGGATGGAGAGGATCTCTGGAGGTCACGTGGTCCAAACCCTGCTTAAACAGGGACACCTTGAGCAGGTTGCCCAGGGCCATGTCCACGACATCATCTGAGCTTTGCTTCCTGCTGTTTGCTTTGAGTGTGTGCATCCCTTCAGAAGCCAGCAAAGTGTTTTTGAGGATAAAGCCAATACAGTGATCCTTCCGGAATAAGAGACAATGTGCTACCTCCTTTTCTCAGCTGGGGAAAACAACAGAATGAGAGTTAATCCAAATAAAGCACTAATATTATTGATCAGTCAGAGTAATCTTCTTCTGGTTTAATATGAACTAGCCATGAAAGGGTGTCATTCAGAGAGCATTATTACCTGTTTTCAGTAGAAAAGTTCTGAAAAAAAAACTTGTTTTGTCATGCTTTTTGTTTGCCTCTTCATGTGGTAACACAAATAGCAATAAACGTATGGGAATACACAGCCTCATAACAGGCATTTTTTCTCAGGTGTTTCATTGTTCCACAGAAATCTCACTAAAATTTCCTATGACAACCTAAAAAGAGAGTATCTCTCTAATCCAGTTTTGGCTACTTTCTGAGTCCTATTTTTGTGAAAGTCTCTCCATTACTAAGCTTTAAGGCACTTCTAGGACATTAAATATTTTTAGTATGCAAATATGTTTAGTATGCAAATATTTTAGTATGCAAATTAAGTGCACATTTACAATAGAAATGTTCTGGAGCTTTGATGCATGTAATTAGAGTTAGCTCTTGAGTGGTAAATGCTAAGTACTTTTATATGGGATGAGTTCTTGCAGTGCTGCTTGCTAAAAAAATACTGTACATCTTACTAATGAGTCTTACATTGAGTTATATGGAAATCTGTACTAACAATGGCATTCATATTCTGAACTTTATTCTCCTCAATTCTTTGTCCTTGAAAAATACCCAGTAGCAGTAAATCACTCAGAGACACTAAATTCAACCTCATGGCACCTTCAAATGTACCAGAGATGTCTTTCTTCTCTTGCTCAATTAAACAAGACTCCGAGCACTTGCTGTCACCTCTGTATTTGTGTGTTACCAGTTAAAGTGTTTTTACTGCATGAAGATTCACATCTGTGACAGTAACTGAGAAAATGTTTTATTTTTATCTCCCTATGTTCTTAACTCTTTCAATTAATACAATGAATTAAGCAGGCTGCTCTAACTCCCTTTCTCATTAAAGTTGCTTTCCTCTCCGAGCACAGCTCGCTTGTTTTGTGCAGAACGCATATTTTCTTGACTCCAGGTCACACTAAAACACAGTCTTACATGTCTTCTGTTCTTCACATAAATCCTAGCAAGTGGTATTCACAACTTACTAACTAAATTCTTCTAAAAAATGGTTAAAAATAGGAAAATTGGTCTATTTTGTGTCATCATCTATTTATTTCTGGACTGTTCTTATTATTTATTTTTCCTTCTAAAGTGTAGCATATACTGTTTTCTTTGTTATTTAAATGAAGTTTCACTCTTTTAAGTGTCTGACCATGTAGTTCATGTTTAAGCGGTGAACCTAGACCAAAAAAAGTTTCTATGTGCTTACTACTAAGCAGCAAGGCCAGATCCTCACTGAAACACTGGAACAGAATTGTCTGTGTATTTTAAATGTTAGTACACTCACAGAGTGCTTTTGTCCTATCCAAACTAATACTTTACCAGAAACTGAATCTCTGAGAGCATCTTGGGGAACAGCATGAAGCATAGAACCTCCCCAGGAGGTGGTACAGATCAGGATATCCTGTTATTAGAGGAGATCTTTTAGACAAACAGGTATGGAATATACAGTGCCACTTGCTCTCACAACCAAACAATAAATTTTGGCCGGCTTCATTTACTGGTATAGGAAGAGCCTGGAATGGTAAAAATTCAAATGTGAATCAGATGGTATCACATATCAGATTAATTATGTTAAAATATCTTTCCTCTGTTACTAGGTATGCACTACAGCTTTTGATATGAACAATTTTCCTGTTAACTACTTAGAATCCTGATTTTGCTGAAAATGAGAATTGAGACAATTGTAGCATGACTGAAACTGCCTCTTTGCAGACATCTTAGCAATAGTGCAGATAGTTTTCAACATTATAGAGCTTAAGTAGTATTATCTGTAGCCTTTCTGCTAAGATCCATTGCTACATAGACTAATATTTTTAAATCATATTATTTTCAAGCCCAAACAAATTCATCTGTATGTGACCCTAGTCTTTCTGTCTCAGAAACAAATAGCTTTTGGGAGAGAGTGTGAGAAAAAAGTATAAGGATTCTTCCATTGTAAATGG
Source organism: Pavo muticus (assembly GCA_016647715.1). NCBI lineage: Eukaryota > Metazoa > Chordata > Aves > Galliformes > Phasianidae > Pavo > Pavo muticus. The sequence goes on from JACDJE010000625.1 coordinate 96,498, forward strand.
CTTAGCTCCAGTATCTAAATGAAACTGATTAAGGATCACCAATGAAAGGGTCTTGGATTGTGCTAACTTGTGAAAGGGCACAAAAAGCCAGGTGTTTTGCTAGAAACATTATTGTATGAATGTGGAGCCCAGAAGCAACTAGAAGAACTGAACCTGTAAGAGAATGCAAAAGGAGCAGAACAGATACCAAGGGCTTATAGCAGCTAAATGTAATAAGTAACATGACAGTTTGTCTTCCGCTTGACTAAGCAGACTGAGTGCTAAGACTAAAGCTGCCTCCTAGCACCTAGCTGATTCCAGCTACACCTATAGTGAATGATGAACCTGCAAACCACAAGAGAAATATCAGTTGAGCCTTTATCTCCTCAGACATATTCATTTTATTTCCTTCCTTTCCCTGCCATCAATTTTTATCAAAGCTTTGAGAATGGAAAACCCATTAAATATGGCTGAAATTAAGCTTTAGATTCAAAAGCTACCTGAAGGAAGTAACAAGCAGGCAGAGAAGTCCCATAATCATCCTTCTTTAGGAAAAAGATCAAAAATATATATTTTTTCTGCACGCTCAAGAGGAATAATTTCCATCTTCTTGGAATAAAATCTCGGGTGCTGAAATGGATTGTTGTTGAAAAGCCATAAACTTAATTCTCATGCAGATCTTCTGGGGAATCATTTTAGTAATAGTTTCAGTATTTAAAAAGAGGAGGATGAGTTTTTTATTAAGGTGGATATGATGATCTGACATGGCAATGCCTGACACATTCAGGGTTGATGCAACTGCGCAGCTCTTCACAGAAGAAATCCCCTGTGGCACATCTAATTTACTTGCATTTGAGTAGTTTGTAACCATAATCAGCAGGAGTCTATAGGAGTACTATTAAGAATCCTGTTTACAGTGCAGTTCATGGCATGATTATTGCTATTAGCACTTCAGTATCTGGAAGGCAAGAGATGTATGGTCTCAGAAATCAGGAATTAGGATCTCTGTCCCAATGCTGGATATCTCTCTCAGAGACTGCCTGAAAGAAACAGACTAAGAGGAGCGTACTTTCATTCTTGAGATCAGTCTCTAGGCAACAGAGATGAATTATGGCTATGGAATATCTTAGGATTATAAAATGCTTGACTTTTGTAAGGATTGGAACCACATGTGTACCATGGTGCAACTGTATGCTTATACACATACATACACACACACACATACACATGCTAGACATTTATGTATGTACATATATTGATATGCATGTATGTATAAATTGTATATACATGTTAAAAAAAATGTTACATATACTATTTATGTGATTTTCATTGTTTGCACAGGGAGGTGGTATCTGAAAGGCATAGCAACTCTCCAGGCTTAAGGTCACATTACATCCAGTGTGACCTAGAGTTTGTTCCTTCTTTGAGGATGCCAGGACATTAAATGAGAGATACTATTAATCTTATTTAGGATATCACCATCTCTCAGGGTTCTTTTGCTTCTCCTCTGCTTGAAAAGGCAAACATTCATTTCTCCTCTGGGACTATAATCACTCTATTCAACTAAAATAAACTTTATTTAAAGGAAGGTAAGTGGGAGATTTTTTGCTTTACATACACTGAATCACAGTTCCTGTGGAGAAGTCCCACATGAAATATTTAGGGAAATAGGGAACACGAAAGAGAATAATTAGAGAGGTGGCTTTTCATGTATATCTGCAGAGGAAGAAAAGCAATACTTTCTGCTTCTCCCTATTACTTTCTGAGACTATAGCAATTTTTAGCAAACAGTTTTATTTCCAGGCTGTCCAGAAACAGTTTCCCTCTCCATTTCCACAAAATCATCTATCCACCCAAATTCTTTTCCTCCCACAACAGCTTGGGAAGATAAGGCAATAGAGCACATTTTGAGAACCAGCAAAATAGAGCTGTTTGAATACAAATAGTAAGATAGCTCCAGACTAAGAGACTGTCTGGACAGCACTCTCCAACTCTTATTCCGAAGGACATCACGTTAAAACATCCTTAAGATATTTTTAACCCATTTTGTCCCACAAAAAGGTGGACAGTTTTTCATCACTTCCATCTAAACTTCATTGTTCCTTCAGAATATATACTGCTTCATAAAAATATCTCTTCAAGGGCTCCCTAGATGCATGTGGATTGCAATTGAGAGGCTAACCCTGGAGAGCCAGTGTATTGAAGAGGCAGGGCAGGGATTAGAAAAGTGCTGCAAAGCTCAGAGGTCTAATGAATATTTAATTATTTACAGAAAGCAGATCAGTTCAATTAGTCAAGCTGAAGAGAGACTTGCCCTCCAGCCTCAGCCATCGATCACTCAGTTTGTACATAACAGACTCTCCTGACATCTGCTCTGCCTGGAAATTGGGGTCTTTTCTGTTGGTGGTTGTTCAGAAGTCTGCATTTTAGCCATCTGGAACTTTAAAGGCATTGATTTTGGTTCACAGTTTCCAAAATGAATGTTGGACCTTCAGATGTAAAGGTAGTCTGCGGAGTGGAATCCATTTTTCCATCCACATGCCCACATTGATAATCCCTCAAACAGACTTGCTAAGTAAAACCAACAGCTGGAAATGCCACTTGAATAAATAGTGGAAATCAATCCAAGTAACAGAATATAGAAATTAATCAGCAAAAAGGCTATCAGGTTTCATGAGGGCCGCAAGAGTGAGAGGTCTGACAGCAGGGCTAGGGGCAGCTCAGAGCCAGGGAAGCCAAGATGTCCCCTGCCCTAGTGGGTAGGCTGAGACAGGACCCACTCCAGCAGTGGGAGCTGCTGTGCCCTGCCCAGACGTGGGCCTCACAGAGCCAGGCCCACATTCAGGCCCACTGCACAGGCTGTACCCAGAGCCAGGCCCAGTGTCCAGGACTGGGCAAGCACCAGCTGCCCTGCTCCTGGCTGGAACTGGGGCAGGACCTTGTCTGCCAGGACCTTGTCTGCCAGGCCCTCGTCTGCCATCCCATGGCCCCAGCCTCAGGGAGCTGCTGGTCCCTGCAGAGCCCTGACAACAGTGTCAGTTGTATATCATAGATATCATGTATATCATAGATACATTCAATACTAACCATGCACTGTTATGTGCTGTAACAGCTGCAGAAACAAACCCACCTCAACAGTAAGCGAGCACCAGGAAGGATAGCATTTGTCCCAGGGAATACCTTGATCCAGTGAGAGCTCTGCTCAAGGCCATACTGCTGATATACCACAAGTTTCTTCAGTGAAACCTTCTGAGGAGCACAAACACCTTCCAAGGAAGAAGCAGTGGGCTGCCAGGAGCTGAGGGTCCAAAGCTGCCTGCACCCATCCTCACTACATCTGCACACTGCAGTTGCCCAGGGCCATGAAGCTGTGGCCCCACTAACAAGGCTGCTTTGTCCAGGCAAAGGCTTAAAAGCTGCTCTGTCTACTTGATTTTCACTTGTAATTCAGTGGGTCTGGAGGGCTGCCAGAGTGGTGCTGTTCAGCATCTTGCAAAGGCATAGTGTATTACTGTATTTGTACACAGCTTACTTTTCACAACGATGTTAAATCTATATGGAGCCCCTACTTCTCTCAAACAAAACACTGAAAGAAACACTTGTAGGTCATGCAGCCAGACCAATGCACTGGAAACGGATATGTAAATTTCTTCCAAGATTTTCTGTGCATGTGACAGTGCCTTAGCACAGCACCAGTCCTTGTATCTCACTGGTCTCAGGGAGATATGGACTGAGTTGCTTGTTTGCATGGGGTCTCAGGTGCCACCATTTTTTCAGAATGCTCCGGGCCAAACACAACAGAGCTCAGGATTTTGTGGGGAGTTTATATGCCTAATCATGGCAGCATCTTGGAGCGGGAGAAGATTTATCATGCTTTAACCAGCTAAGATGGGAAGGTAATTGTTTTGATTAAAATGAGAAAGAGGGAGCAGCCTGCGATGAGTGAATGAAGCTAGAACAGAAAAGAGCAAATAGGCCAGACATCACTTCAGGAAAGGGACTTCATCCTGATGCATACGTTTAGTTGAATTAATTAAAAAAAAAATTAAAAAATTTCAAAACCCCACAACTAATTGATCTTTTGTTATTATCATGCTCTTATGTGAGATTCATATCTACTAAATGTATTTCTTTAAAATAGCAGTATTATTGAAGCCAGAATGCTACACTGAATCTTGATACTGTTAGTCTCTGAGCTGGTTTTATGCTATTCTTCTAGTGCCAACTGTATCCCGAATGTCCTCCGCTTCCCTGTGACATCAATGAAAAAGCTTTGTTGCTTGCCATGGAGATTCTTTGTGGCCTAAGGAGGTACAGGAATAGCTGTCAATAACTATTAATTGGCTCAAAGATAAGAAAAGTCTGCAGTTCTGTTAAATCTCCTCCCTGCAGTCTTGTCTTGTTCCCATCTGCCATCTTGTGGCAGTAAGCATTTAATTCAACTCATTAAAATCATAATTCTAGACTGAGTTACACACAGCAAAGCACCGATTCATTGTACATGCCACAGTTTCAAGTTGTTCCCTCGTATAAAATCATAGAATCATAGAATCACCAAGACAGGAAAAGGCTTCCAAGATCATCCAGTTCAATCATCCATCTACCACCAATATTTCCCTATTAAGCCATATCCCTTAGTATAACGTCTTTTTTGAACACCTCCAGGGATGGTGACTCAACCACCTCCCTGGGCAGCCCATTCCAGTGCCTGCCTTCAGAGAAGAAATTTTTCCTAGCATCCAACCTGAATCTCCTCTGGCTCAACTTGAGGCTATTCCCTCTAGTCCTATCACTAGTTATGTGGAAGAAGAGGCCAACCCCCACCTCACCACAACCTCCTTTCAGGTAGTTGTAGAGACCTATAAGATCTCCCCTGAGCCTCCTCTTCTCCAGACTAAACAATCCCAGTTCCCTCAGTCGCTCCTCATAAGACTTGTGCTCCCGACACCTCACCAGCTTCATTGCCCTTCCCTGGACACACTCTGGGCCCCAATGTCTTTCTTGTAGGGAGGGGCCTAAAACTGAACACAGCACTTGAGGTACGGCCTCATCAGTGCTAAGTACAGAAAGATGATCACTTCCCTGTGCCTGCTGGCAACACTATTTCTGATACAAAGCCAGGATGCCATTGGCCTTCTTGGCTACCTGGGCATACTGCTGGCTCATCTTCAGCTAAGTGTCAACCAGCACTCCCAGTTCGGTTTCTTCTACACAGTCTTCAAACCACTCTGTCCCAAGCCTGTAGCATTGCCTGGGGTTGTTGTGGCCGAAGTGCAGGACCCAGCACTTGGTCTTGTTGAAATTCATCCCCCTGGCCTCAGCCCAGCTATCCAGCCTGTCCAGATCCCTCTGTAGGCCCTTCCTACCCCCAGGGAGATCGACACTTCCAGCCAACTTGGTGTCATCTGCAGACTTACTGTGGGCGCACTCAAACCCCTCAGCCAGGTCACCAGTAAAGATATTGAACAGGATAGGCCCCAATCCCGACCCCTGGGGAACACCACTCATGACTGGTCACCAGCTGGATTTGACTCCACACACCACCACTCTCAGGGCCCGGCCGTCATCTAGTTCTTTACCCAGAAAAGAGTGTACCTGTCCAAGCCACAGGCTGCCAGCTTCTCCAGGAGAATACTGTGGGAGACAGTGTTTAAGGCTTTGCTGAAGTCTAGGAAGACCTCATCAACAGCCTTTCCCTCATTCACCAGGCATGTCACTATATCATAGACAGAGATCAGGTTGGTCAAGCAGGACCTGCCCTTCATGAACCCATGCTGGCTGGGCCTGATCCTCCAGTTGTCCCACACATGCCATGTGATCTCAAGATGATCTCTCCATAACCTTTCCTGTCACCGAGGTCAGGCTGGTGGGTCTGTAGTTCCGCGGATGCTCCTTACAACCCTAAGTGTGTTCATCAGCACCTCCTGTTGTGTGTTTTAGGTACACTCAGAGCAGCAGGTTCTCCACCCTCTCTTTAGAACCTCATAACAACTATGAAATAAAACTTTCCTGTCAACAGGTTGGAAGACATTCAGAGCAAGAAGGGGAAACTAGATTAGATTAGAAAAATGTTAAGTGGACAATTCACAGAACTGGAAATTAAATCTTGCACGGAACAGCTAAAGGCTTTGTTTGCTTGCTGTAATTGTCTGTGGGAGAGATGATGAAACAATGTAGAAGGGAGGACAGTCAGCAGTGAAAGGGAAGGGGCCATAAAGCAAGACATGATCAGAGACAGGCCATGGCGTTATAGCAAGATAAACCTGTATTTGCCATTTCAAATATGAGGAACAGGCCACAGCTGTCACGGAGAACAGAAGGGCAAAAGGAAAGGGCAGCAGTGGAAACAGAGGGCTCTGCCCCAGTTTCAGAGGAGTATTTTTAAAATCACACCAGATGTTACTGTTGCTACTGGAACTATACAATAACATATTCAGCCACGCAGATAATTTGCCATAGCGGAAGACAAGGCTCTCCAGACAGCCTATTGCCTCCAGCAGCATTCCACCCTACACACCAGTTCGCTTTATCCCAGCTAGAGCCATTTAAGACACATGAAGAACCTTTTGCATCAAATCCACAGGCCTTGCTTGTTTGCTTGTCAGCAGTGAGCGCTTGCACCACTGGCACAGCCCAGTGTCAGAAAAGGTTGGGCACTTAGAAAAGCAGACAGAGACTGAGCACAGCACATGTCTGTGGGCTAGATTCTTGAGGGCAGAGTACTAAGACTGGGAACGTAGAAGTCAAATGCTGTTAAGATGATCAATCTAGTGAGAAAAGGCAAGGAAGAGGAAATCCCTTTGCAGTGAATTTAACAGTGACAACATTTACACACATCCTACATGATAGCATTTCTGTTGGAACAAATAATTACTAATAATATAGAGTGAGGCACTTGGAAGTGAGGAAATGCCAGCACTGAAGCATTATGACATAGTCATTAATTAAATGATGACATACTTATTTTCTGGGTGATGCAAGTGGAATCATTCAGGCACTTTATAATAAAAGGAAGAAAAATCTCTTGCTTAGATCAGTTTTCCCTTGCATTTTCTGTAATTCAAGGATTGCTGAATATTTTACAATAATCTCTGCAGATGAACAAGCCCACCTTTAATTTATAAACAGCTAAACCTCAAGCAAAGCAGTGAATGCTTGTTAAACATTATATTTTTAGCCTTGTTTCTGTGGACAAATCTATTCTTAAAATTGAAATCTCGTTATGGACAGTGGGCCAATATTTTCTCATATTTTGCAGCTTCCCGGGCTGATTGAATTTCAGGTTAAAAGGTAGTTGTCTTGATTATTCATGCCTTGTTCCAGAAAGAGATGAAATGGTAGTATGATCAGAATGGCTGAGTGTTGTTCTTTATCTCTGTCATCACACAGTGTTGCTGAGCTAATCAGTTAAACCAGGCCTTCTTCAAGTAGTCACTAGTCCCATGTATTGTATCTTCCTGATTGCTCAGTCACAGAATCACAGAGCAGTCCACGGCTCCAATGGACCTCAGGAAGTCTCTAGTCCAACAAAATTGCTCAGGCCCATATTCAGCTCTGTTTTGAGTATATCCAAAGATGGTGACTGCATGGACTGTCTGGGAAACTTGTCCCATTTCCTTACTGTCCTAATGGTCAGAAAGATTGTCTTTATACCCTAGAATCTGCTAGCGCTTTGAATATATAAAGTATCAAATTGATTTCACAGAATTTTTAAAAATCAACTCATATTTGGCTAATGCTGAGCATCAGAATTAAGAGATATTCAGCATTACTCTCAGTCTGCTTTTGTTCACTGTCTGTAAAATAGGATTAACACTAGACATTCCTTTTATGTTATTGGGAAATTAAAATAATTAACTTATAAGTTATTATTTTGGATTGAATGGATGAGGAATAGACTGATCACTTTATAAACTAGAATTTGAATAATGAGTAATAACAAAGTCTAATAAAGAAATGCAGTTCTGGGTTGGGGGATGGGAGGAGTGGTTATCTGTCATGGGCATACACAAAGGTGGTGAATTAAAGCAATTGTAAGTATATTTATTTACTTCTACTTTTTTTTTTCATTCTTAGCTAATGTAATTCCAATGAAGTTTCTTTGTATAATAGACTATAAGGAAACCAGCCACACAATTTCTCTTGAATAAAACTTCGTAATTTAGTATGTTGGTTGTTTTTTGTTGTTGTTTTTATTTGTTTAATTCAGACATGCTAGGAGAAGAAGTCTTGAGAAGGGCTTTGAGGTAAATGGTGGCTTTAGTGGCCTTGATTTGAAGTGGAAATGATTCATATGGGAGAAGGAGAACTAAAGATGAGCTGTTTGCCTGTAACATTTGCCATCTACAAAAAATAAAGAGTTTCAAGGGGTCCATATCACCTCATTTTAAAATATGCCGTTTATATTCTTTTGTTTGTTTGTTTGTTTTCTTTTTATGCAACTAATTACCTGAATTACAAGTATAAGTATGTAACTAGTTTGCTTGGAACCCCTTCCCACAGTTTCTTCTTAGTGTTCCCATTTGCTGAAGAATTGCATGGCCGCGCCTCTAGGTGTCAGCCTTTCCCATTATTTGGAAATACACCGTCTTCAGCATCACTTGTCTCTAAGCACCCATGAAGCTAGATGGCTTTAAAATGACTCAAGCTCTCTTTCTCAAGTAGTCTCAACAGTTTGGACTGTTATGAACATTTTTAAGTAAACTGGAATAACCATGCTGGAGCATAAACTGCATTCTCTTTTTAATTAAAAAGGGATTTATTTTTTTTTCAGGATTTCACTTATAAGATGTAGAATGAAGGAAGTTCAAACCTGAATACACCTTTTTTTTCCTCGCATCCAGACTGCAAGCCATGATCCAGAAACAGAAAACGAGGAGAAACAGAACAAGTTCAGTCACCTGCTATGCTAACCTCTTGCAGCTATACTTTTGGATGAACAAAATCTATACACGGTTTTTCTTCTAAACTAAACCTCACCTGTGAGAAAAGAGCTGTATGAGTCTGGAAGATCCCAGCTTTGGAACTTCCATTACAGCTAGGTGATGTGGACAAAACTACAGAAAGGTTATCTTGCTCTTTGTGAATGTTGTCAAAGCGATGACCTTCTTGTGGGTGGAGGACAGGAATGTAAAAGGAGAATAGTGCTGTGAGTATTTAGACTGAAGTATTGTAGTGCCTATCCTGCCTTCAGTCTCTCAGCTGATGCATGTTAGTAAGTTCTCAAGCCCTATGCGTTCGTAGTGTGACTCGTGTAGGCTCAATGATAGAGTTCTCCATACACTCTCAACTCTCAGAGCGTCCAGTAGGTTTGAAGTAACTCAGCACTCCATAGGAGTGATTCTTTGTATCTCCTGGTATGTGAGCACAGAGGACCTGTGAGTAAAGTTCCTCTTGATCTCAATAACTAGGTATCAACCGTGTCCTGTGGAAATCTCTGTGACTAGGCGATTTTACATTTTGACCCACTGAGCTACATAGCACTGTCCTCCAAGGCATACTATAGACCACAGTTATCTTTTATTTAACAAGCACTAACATCACACTGACAACTAAGACAAGAAAATTGTCAGATTACAAACTTTCATTGATTAAACTCAATGTTTACATTTGGTGATCCTCACTCTCTAAAAAGACCATGATCCAAGCTTATTTTGATCTCCAGGAGGAAGGAAAGAAGAATAATGTAGTCCATTTCTGTCTTGGTTTTCATTTCATGACTGTTATCCGTGGTCTCTCACAGATAGAGGTTATGAGCTGTAGCAGAAAAATCTTATGCTCTGGTCCTTACAATCCCAGCCCCTGAACCCAACCTCCGTGAGAGAACAACCTGTAAGGCATTCTAAGAGCAGCATGTTAACTACTGTCTTACTCAAGGCAAGGTACCTGTTTAAGGACTTATTGCTGCAAACAGGCATCTTCAGTCCCCTAGACCTCCAACCCTAAATTCTTTCTTTGAGAGAATGCAATGACACCTTTCTCTGCTTAAAGCAGGATTGCGAGTTACTGACTGAGAGCTCTCATTTAGGAACTGGAAAGAGGATGATTATCAGAAGAGCTGATAGTAGTGATTAGCAGAAAGCCTTTCTGGATCCCCAAAGGTTTAGACAGAGGCTAAAACCAGGAGTCTCTGGAAATTAACAAAGAAAAGTCCTCTTTGAAGATATTTACCTTAACAATTTAGAGCACTGGGTGAGATTTTTTAGACATAAAGATTTGTGAACACAGTCCTAGATTGTAATGATCATACTACATCAAGACCTGATTCTGCCCTCTTTGGGTATCTCAGGCATGTGAGATATTTCTGGAATCTTGCCTTTGTCTTCATTGGGCCTGTAGTACTCCATATTGTAACAATGAAATTGCACTTTGAGGATTCTACAATGGGAACTCACTCATTCAAAACTGCAGTTTTTACTGAATCTTTTTCTTTACAAAAGAAAATAAATTTAAACACAGAAACACTACAAAGTGTGAAGGTGCCAGCAATCAGAAAACAGTGGAATTCTCCTGCTAGAGTTATAGTAGTTTAATCTTATAATCAAATTACAATATTTTTCATGAATATTTGGATAATGAAATAGAGGAACAAATGTAACAATAGTTTTACTGTGCTTGTTTCAAATACAGGGATAATCATATTCAAATAGAACTATATATAATCTCATTATTACTCGATTGGGTATAGTCTCCAATGTTTAAAAAAAAAACAAACCCATAGTATCAGTGAAAGGAAATTATATAGTTAAGACTGAATTTCTTGAGAAAATAGAAATAAGTGATAATTCATGCATGCAAATCAGAGTGTTATGTCCCACATGCATTTATATTCATACCATTGTACATTAACAAGTTCAATCTGACAAATATAGCGTGTTGTTAGAACACTGACCCCTGAAGCATGCCCTACAATTTCATGCTGAAATTCATGGAATTTTCTTGTACTTTTATTCATTGCACTGGGATAAGAGCTAAAAGAAATATCTTAGAGTTAGGTGGTATTCAAGAGTCTCTGTCATCTTCTGTCTTTAAAAACACTTGTTTTCTAATCAAGTTTACTGATTGACAGTTGCTGAATAATTCAAAGTAGGACATAATTGTTCAATTAATTACAACTGCCAGAATAAAGGCTCAAATAACAAAAAAAAATACATTCTGAAACTCATGAAAGAAAATCTCTGCTATAAATGTAGTCTCAATTAACTTAAAGATGATGGTGCAATATTGTCATAGCCCTTTTAACAATCCATTAAACTGGTTTTGATTTACAGATGCTTTTACAGTACCCATGTGTAATGGAAATGGTGTAAATGATCTCATAGTAATGTGCAAATACGAAGATACTTTCCTGCCACACAGTCAACTCTGGCCTTTTGTATCAAATTAGGGACCACTTAAAGAAAGTGGTAGTAAATAAGCCCATACGACAGGGTGGGATGTATTTGTAAGTACTGTGAGAGATGCTGTAATCCATTGTAAGGCCAATCTGAATCATCACTGTGAGATCATGAACATTAGGTGAAATCCCCAATGACAGCAAAAGGGAAATGTTTTGCCCTTCTTCAAAGGGCAGGAAGGAAAACCTGGCTAGCCAGTTCACTTAACATCTGACCACAGGAAAATTAAGAGTCAGATCTTCCTGGAGGCCATTTCCAGGCATATGAAATACAAGAAGCTGATTGGGAACGATCAGCACAGATTTACCAAGGTACATCAGGTCTGATAAGCCTGACAGCTTATATGATGAGATGACTGACTCAGCTCCCATTGGAGACCGGTGGGTAAGGATTTAACGAGCCTTCAGCATAGAAGCCCATCATATCCTCACTGCCAAAATGAAGAGACAGACTGGATGGTCAAGGCTGCTTTAAGCAGCTTTCAGAATCTGCCTGTATTCATGACTTTGTTCTCTTTTTATTTCAGCAGCAAAGGAGCCTAAGTACTTGTCTTTAACAACTAAATCATTGTGAATTACAGTTATTACTTGATCAGTTCTGACACTCCTTGGTGCAGTACAATGCAGGAAAAGAGTCTTTGCTGAAAAACAGCCCACATGACAAGCTCAAGGAAAGCTGGACAGTCTAAAAAAAGGAAAAGTGACTGTGATCTTTGTTTACTTCACTGCCTGTTACTTCTTCTGTCTTTCATTAAGACTGTACAGATTACAGAGCATTTCTAGATGTATTTGTGGCCTGATAACTGCTACCTACTTGTATCTTATTAATTTTCAATGTAAGATCAGAAGTACTCAACACTAAATTTAGACAAACCCTGCATCAAGGATGACTACATTATAATGTAAAAGAAATTCTCGCAATTTTTTAAGATAAAATTTTTAAGATACAATTTAATTATTTAAGATAGAATGCAAAACATCTGGGAGATGAAATTCTGCAATAAAGTTACAGTTATATGCAGAACTGATACAATGCTTAAGATTAGGAATGGAAGCACTGTTGAAACAAATTGGCTGTCTACAAAACCAGCTCAAAAGAGTCAGTAAGAGGATTATCTGGGTCAAGTTAGGATCTCTTCAGATCAACTCACATAACAGAGCCCACAGCATGAGACATGAACTCCAGAAGTGTCCACAGCACATCAACAAACAGAATTGATGTGGAAGAAGAGATGTTATCCACATGCCTAAGATTTTGTGAATCTTCAATAACAGATAAAATGGAGCTTGTGTGAGGGTGGATCCAGAGTTTCTCAGCACAGAGAACAGCCATGTTTTAGGATAATGGGAAAAAAAAATAAGAAAAAAAAAAATGTTGAAGTGCTACTATTTTCACTGTAGTGTTAGAAATGGTTTTGAATAATGAAATGGGCTGCAGTTTCTGTTCATAAATAATACTTTTGTTCTAAAAGCCAACCATATCCTGGGTTGTATCAAAAGAAGAGTGACCAGCAGGTCAAGGAAGGTGATTCTGTCCCTCTACTCTGCTGTCACTAGACCCCACCTGGAGTACTGCATCCAGTTCTGGGGCCCTCAGCACAAGAAGGACATGGAGCTGTTGAAGTGGGTCCAGAGAAGGCCCACAAAGATGATCAGAGGACTGGAGGACCTCCCCTATGAGGACAAGCTGAGAGAGTTTGGGGTATTCAGCGTAGAGAAGAGAAGGTTCCGAGGAACTTGGTAGCAGCCTTCCAGTACCTGAAGGGGGCCTACAGGAAAGCTGGGGAGGGACATTTTGTAGGAGCATGTAGGGACAGAACAAGGGTAAATGGTTTTTAACTGGAAGAAAGTAGATTTAGACTAGATATTAGGAATAAATTCTTTACTGTGATGGTGGTGAGACACTGGAACAGGCTGCCCAGAGAGGTTGTGATTGCAGACTTTCTGGAGGTATTCAAGGCCAGGCTGGATGGGGCTTTGAGGAACCCGGTCTAGAGGGAGGTATCCCTGCCTATAGCAGGGGGGTGGAACTAGATGGTCTTAAATGTCCCTTCCAACCCAAATCATTCTGTGATTCTATGATGCTATGAAAATGCAATTACTGTCAGGTAGAAATTCTGATTGATGTTCAGCTTCCCTACTCCTCTTTACTCTCTTTGTCCTATTTCTTTGAAGTTCAGTAAAATTTAAAATATTCATTGCATGGTATCACCATCACTTCTCTTAAAAAGCCCAGGAGTCTACAGTACTCATGACAAATTTCATATAAGTAACATTTTATTTCAAAGAGACTACAACTTGAGGTCAGGTGAATCCATACAGCTGACTGGCAAAAGGGTGCATTTCTTCCAATTTGTGTTTTTTCCAGCTTACATAGGAAATAGGAAGTAAAATTCCTTTCCAGACTGTACTATATCAAATGAAATTTGCTCACAGAGTAGAAGAGAATATTCTGAAGAACTTACTCCATGGTAATCAGCTGAGCTGGCATCTGAGTCAAACTAGAACGTGCTTCTGCCTTCAGGAAGCTTTGCAAAGCTAATACCATCAAGCAGGTATCAGATGCAGCTTAGAAGATATGAGACATTGTGGTTCATCAAACTGACAGCTCTGGGAACGTAAATCCTTCATCTACAACTTAAGTATCAGGTAAGCTATGACAAACCAAACCTTTCACAAGCATGGTTCTCTTATTATCACATGCAACCAATCATGGTTGTTTATATCACCTCCATTTTAACTATCACCAAGGGCATCTATGTTTTTTCCTCTTACCTTCTGCCATAATACAAGTTCTTCTGGTACTGTATTAAGCACAAGTGATTAACTTGTGCAATTTGCTTGTTCTTTTATCTTCAGTTATTGTGTTTAGCCTAGAAGGTTAAACGACTTTTCACACTCTTTGATCTCAAGACTTTTAATACTGTGAAAATAAGAGACAAAGATTTTGAATTTGATCTGATACTCTGTGGGAAACCAGCACTAAGTGGAGACTGGCTTGATGTGTCTGTGGCAGCCATTGCTGCTCAAGCTGTGGTGGTGACTACCAGCTGGAGTTTCCTAAACTCTGGAGACTTCAGATCCATGCAGGGTGATGTTGCTACATCAAAGATGTACAGGCAGCAGGAAAACAGGAAAAACAGAAGTCAACCTTAAATGATTAAGATTTAATGTTAGTGAGGAATCCAGCAGCAGTCTTCATTAGGAGACTAAATTAAGCTATCTCAGGTATATCGCCTATAATAGAAAAAAGACTGCACCAGGACAGTCCATAATTGCTCGGTTTTCACCAGTTTTTCAAACTCTAGCATAACTTATGCTAACAGTTGTAATTTTTCTAACAGTCCTATTGCTATATGCGGTAAAGATCAGTAGCTCTGTATCACTTGCCACTTTATATCATCTTAATCTATCTGCAAGTATATGTTAAATTAGATTAGAGAGAAAGAGCTAATCTTTCTGTAAGTAAAACTAATCCTCCAGATTGAATTTTCTTTCATTAGCTGTTTTATTGTTCCCTCCAGGAAGTACTCAAACCAGTTTACCAAATTAATCTGGATTTCTGATGGCTCTTTTAAACAGGACTGAGCTATTACAAGGCAAACAAGAATTGAGAACATAGAGAATGAGTATGTCCCCTCCATCTTTAGAAATAAAACCATCATTTCTTTGCACCACTGGTACAGTTTGAAAGCCATGCATAATCCAGAGCATTAGCTTCAAGTGCATAGATTTGTATTTGGTTGGCTATTCTGTTCAGGAAGGAGGGGCCTTGGGCAACAAGTCCAATGTATCCATGGTGAGTTTCTTACATGGGAGTAAAATCGTGTAAGACTCAACTTAAAATTATGAACTGTTTTTCCATAGGAAAAAAGGGCCTAAACCTGGTACCTTTCTAAAGCTCAAAGAAAAATAAATAAATAAAATAAAATAAAATAAAATAAAATAAAATAAAATAAAATAAAATAAAATAAAAATCCAGTAAAAAAGAAAAAGAAAAAAAAAGATGTGAAAGGAACTTGCCAGTCTGAAGTGTGTTTGTTCAAACTGAAGCATACTATGATGTCAGTAATGTCTGGCTTGGAGATTAATTCTGAAATGTCTTACTGATTAAATTTTTAGTCATAACTGCTGCATATCTGCCCCAGTTTGACTCCAGTGCAATGCTTTCAGTAGTAGTTCTCCTCTTACAATCTAAAGGGAAAAAAAAAATCCTATTATTATTTTTATTGCTCCTTTAAAGTCATCATAAGATGTGTTTGCTTCAGTGAGCACTGTGATCTGTGTACATTTTGTATTTTATAAAAATAGCCTGCCCTCTTTTCCCACTGCAGCATGGAGGATGCTTGAAAATGAGACTGGCATAATAAGGTCAGCGCTGCTGTGTAGTGCAACAAACTTGTCAGTAAATGTTACTATCAAAAACAGCATCTCAGAATCATCTGCTTTATTCTTATTTGCTTAAGTCATGCAGTTTTATCTCTCACCACATGCTGCTTTCTGTAAAAATATATGCACAGATTAAAAATAAATGTAATTAAAATCTTTTGTCTGCAGCTAGGAAAAAGATTCAGAATTTGGTCATTAGAAGAAATGAGTGTAGACAGCTGTACATTCTTAATTTTTTCTGCATACTTGCCATAGCGTTTCTGTGGAGAATTTCTTACATATTTAATGCTCTTGTAACTGGGAACCATGGTTCAAATCCTTGACCATGTATAAATCCTCTTTTCAATGCTTCAGTGGAAGATTCACCATTACAGAAAATACTATGCAAATCAGATTACATTTTACTGCCTTAGTGATTGCCATCCTTATGCCCATTGACCATGTCAACATTCTCTATACTGACACAGTAGAAAATCCCTGAGAAAGAAGCAATAAAAATAATAAAATAATGAAAACCTTGTCATATAGGGAGAGGGAAAATATATTAGTTTGCTGGGAAAAGAAATGAGAAGGGTCTCAATAGAAGGACAAAATCTGAAGGAAAAGAAATGAAGAGAAGGAGTAGTCACACTTATTTGCCTAACGTAGAAACAAAGGACAGGGCAATTATGATTGCATTTGTAGATCTTCGTACGATGTATTATATTCTGCCCTTGATGTAAGGATAGTTGAATCTTGAGCATGTGTTGCATGAAATGTGTGTCTGAACTTAAATTTACTGCAGGAACCGCGGAACTAACTATGTGAAATTATGGCCATCAGGAGTAACATTGTACTCACTTTGCCTGTACCTCAAAAGCTGTGGTGTGCATGACAGTCAGTTTGTGCTAATAAGCACTGACACAAGATGCACAATAATAAATATTTATACTAATATAATAATCTGGTTACCAGTTAACTTGAAGCAAAGTGGAGAAAGCTGTTATGTGGGTAGGGACTGGATATAGAAGGCTCCAGTCTGCTGGTAATGATCTACAAGTAAATAGATTCCAAACTACTGAAGGTTTTTCAGATAGTGCCTAGAAAATACCTTTCTTTTTCTTTAGAAACTTTCAGGTATTTTAATTTTAAGCCATTTTTGCTTTTCTTTTTTGAGGTGAAAAACAACAGACTTGTGATGCACAGAAATGGTGTGGGTAACTTCCAGACTTCTTCATCTCCTTTCCCTGAGCAACTGATTTACAGCTCAGCTCCCCGAGTGGGGAGGGACCTGTAATATACAGAGGTATCTAAAAGTGCTGTAATATCACTTAACAACTCTTTATTCAGTGAATGTAGGATTTATTCCACAACCACTTCAGCAAATATGTTTATGGTTTGTATATTTGTGATGGCTTGGCATTCTGACATAAAATTATCCACTGTTTATTCAGGCTTGCCGAGCAGTACAAGATTGCTCTGCAATCTCTGCATTTTCAAATCTTTTAGAGTAAAACGAAGGTTCTATTTGGAGACTGCACTTAAAAAATCCCAAGGCAGGAGGTTGCATAGCAATGGGAAGAGTAGTGTTCAATACTGAATCATCATCCTCTCCTTTCTGTTACTATGGTGATGGCAAAGCTGCCGGGCAGCTTGCTCTGCCATCTCCATAACTGCAACAGGAGCTCTGATGGGGTACATGAAATACTCTCTGCTCAAACCTTCATGTTCTTCACAAGCACAAATGAATAAACTGATCTTTTTTTCAGCTGTGCATAGGTTTTTTGAAGCACTATGTCACCACTGTTTAAGTGTCAGTGCATCCTGGGACTGTGACACTCAGACTGACTCTTTAAGTACATACACCTTTAAAAGTTCTGCTGCGAATTATCTCTTTACTATCTAGGAGGCTAAGTAGAGAATACCTTAACAACCCATCTTTGAGAAGTCTATTATAAACATTCAACTTAATGTGAGAATGTGAAACCATTGTAATAAATGTACAACAATAACATAGATTTTTCAAATATTTTGTATTCTAGGGCTATAGCAAGGGATAAATGGAGAAGAGTTAAGCTGCAGATGCTCCAGGTATGAGACACATATGGCAAGGAGCCATCTCTCTCTCATTGTTGTGCCAAAAATATTTTAGCTAACACACTGAACAAAGAAGTAGGTCATATGCTGATTTCTCTCTATGAACAACACTTGAGAGGCTGCACTGCTTTAGAATTACATCTCATTTTTTCAAAGGCATTTCTTCTTTCAAGACTGGAGAAGCAGCTATATCCCCATGTATAAAAGCAAAGTTAAAGTATGTGTGAACAATTCCAATAATCTCAAGTGTGGATGAGCCTTCAGTCCTTAGCAAATCTGTCACATTACCCCAATTACAACTGCTTTAATCCCACTGGGTCAAGATCATTCCTTCATAACCACAACTACCACATATTCATTTTTTTTTACAATGAAAAAGACACGTACTGTTTTCCACTGAACTATCTTCATTCAATTCAGACAAAAAAAATGCCTTTGTATTTGAACTTTTGCCTGGACAGTATTTCATTACAGATGAAAGAGCTTAAACTAGCCTGCATTACAGCAATAAACTTGTGACTTCAGTCACAGTTACAGTCTTTTATCAGGGACCAAAATATAGTAAAAAAAAGTGAAATCATGGTTGTGTTCCACAATCAAAGGTACAATAAGGGCAAATCTTCTGAGAAAATATCAGTCTGTCTAAACACCCACTAAGAAACTGAGCAGCACCAGAATCATCCAAGAAGTTTCAGAAAGCTTGCACATCTCCCCATCCCTGGAGATATTCAAGGTTAGGCTGGACCAGGCTCTGAGCTACCTGATCAAGCTGTAGATGTCCCTGTTCACTACAGAAGAGTTGGACCAGATGACTTTTAAATGTCCCTTTCAACTCAAATGATTCTATGATTCTATGTTATTTTATTAACTTTATTGAATTATGTTACGTATCATCACACCTGTTATTATTTGTTATATATATTCCATCCTTTGATGGATGTGAGATGTAAATAATGCTTTGCATGTACCTTTTCATTTTTGCAATTCATACTATCTATCTTTGAGGATAAGTTTTATGGAGATTTACATACTTCTACTCATTCAAGTGAAATGTTCAGGCTGTGTAGTAGACCAGATACATATCACGTAATGCTGAATGGTCAAATACCTTGGCCTATTATGCTAGTGTTATGCTGTTTTAAAGCCATTTTGATGCTACGTTCAGAGAGGTGCAAAGCACTCTCAGCTCTCCTACTTGGCACATATAAGGGCAAGCCCATTTTCCATTATCATTAGTCATTCCCCTTCCGTAAGTACAATTCCCCTAAGCCTGGAGTCTAGGTTACATCCCATTAGGACTGATGACAGTCGCACATATACATCATGCGTACTTCAGAGTACGAAGCCGCGGAGCTGACCTCCCGCCCGCCGGGTCCTCCTGCTATGGCCGCCTGCCGCGCTCGGGCGCTGTCCGCGGTGCTGCAGCGGGAATGCTGCTGCTGCCCTTCCTGCACGGCGGCAGGGAAAAAAGAGTCTGGGGCACAACAGAAGCTATTAATTGTACTAACCAGTGAATGCAGGCAGCCAGGAAAATTGCAAGATAATTCTACCTGCACTGATCAAAAAATAATCCTTACTAGTTACTCTGTGAGAACACTCACTCTCGTACAAACATACATCTCAAGTGGATTAAAACAACACTCATTCCTTCGCAAAATGGCCACATTTGGATATTGATGTATGTACAACAAACCAGCTTTCTCTAGTGAGAAGACAGTTACTCTTCTGCCATTATTTCTTACAGTGATAATTTCAGAATCTGACGTATGTCTAAAGCAAATAACAGTACTTAAGTTGTATATGAGTTCTTGAGATTGTTAGAAGTTAGTTGGGTTTAACAGTGCACTCTAAGAGACTCCAAATTCTTTACTGAAAGAGAAGAACTCCTAGGCTAAACCTAAGAAAACAAAACAAAACAAAACAAAACAAAACTGAATTTTGGTCATATTCTCCTCCTGAAACTAGTTTAAAGATGTTAGAGAAAGACGGGGTCAAATATCTGAGTCAAGGAAGCATACATAATAACAGCTGCTTCCACAGAGGAATAGTGGGTCATTCATATGAGGACACCAAGAGTCTTGAGAAGGAGGGTTATTAAGAGGAATGGGACATAGAAAGCTGTTCTCTGGCTAGCAACTGACCAGAGAAGTAAATGAGTGAGGAGCATATAAAGAAAGATAATAAAAGCAGTTATACTCAAAAATAGTGCAGAAAAATTCTCCTTGAGACAAAGTAAACAAGATGAAAATCCAAAAGAGGGATACCAGAGGAGGATAACCAAGCCTGTAGGCCTGGGAAATCTTTGGAGGATCTTTTGATCTTTTAGGATTGTTATTTACTAGTGGTTAAGATAAAAATTGATTCCATTGCTATCCTATGATTTCATCAGCTGTAGCTCTTTTTTCCTTTTTTTTTTTTTTTTCCTTTTTTTTCCTTCCTTCCTAAGTAGAAGTTTATGGATATTTACATAAGTTAGAAAAAAAGATCAAAATCCATGGATTTGAATGTCTAGGTAACCAACTTTTTTCCAATTTATGGTGCTGAAAGCATGTGAGTAGATCCATAAAAGAGATGGATTTTCCACAGTCCCAGATGTGACACTAGCCATGGGATAGATGGCATCGTCCAAAACAGATTCTGCTCTTTTGTGCCACCTAGAATTAAATTACTTAGGATTTACAATGGACTTCAGGATAGGAAGTGTTTACATCATATTCTGTTTGCCTTCAGTTCATCTACTTACTCCAGTGTTTACATCTTTTTTTTTTTTTCACTGTAAACACTATATCCCCCTTGCAGAAGGTGCGTACTATTCAGGAGCAATACTGACATGTCTGACTCAGACCGTCTCAGAGAGAGGCTCACTGTCATTGATGTGAGCATGTTAACAATGGGAAGGAATTAGTCAACACTAAAATTGTGTTTTCATTGCTTGTATATGCATTGTAGAAGTATTTCCGGGAAGGGCAAGAAGCAAATCCACATACAGGGCTTTGACATTCTTCAACTTAATTTGTTCATGCCTTTAACTATAAGTTGTTGATTTTTTGGTGGATTTGTTGTATGTTTTTTTTTTTGTTGTTGTTTGTTTGTTTGTTTGTTTGTTTTGGTCCACATTCACTCCAGAAAGATGCAGCAAAGTGGGTCTTATTTTATTAATAAAATATTTGGTTGGAAGCTCTTTGTCAGATCAAATCATTGCTCAGCAAAGTAAAAGAAGCAGTGTGAAGCAGTGTTTTTCCATTACTATTCTGCCTAGAACAAAAGGTGCAGTTCTGCAACTAAGAATTTAGTATACATCTTTCTGCTTCCTAAGTGACACAACAACTGCATACTAAGTGTATTTAAACTACTTCATTCTTTGGTCCCACGTCAAAAAAGAAGATACATGTTGCCAGTGTGACCAAGACATGGTTCTATGAGAACACAGCTCTTGCTGTGTTACCTCATTTCTTCATATCCAAAGACAAGTCTTTTCTTGTTTAAAGTAAGAAGACTTATCATTATTCTACTGACAGTGCTGAACCAAGCTTTGCTTGATTTCTTGAATCAAATCAATGGATTTGTTCCAGGAATCAGCACTAAAAAGATTAAGAAAATAACATTTGTGGGAGGAACATAATTTTGAAAATCCTTCATGTTCAAATCTTCAGAATAATAGAGGAATCAAGAAATCAGCATGTTTCATCTCAGCAAGTAGCGTAGAAATCTTAATCTTCAACTGTTACAATAATTCTAAAACTATTATTTTGGATGCCTTTTAGCCTTTTAGAGAGGATTTCACACTAACTGATTTTAATAGCCATTATCAATGTTAGCAACATTCAGTGTGAGTTAATAAGCATCCCAGATTGGCTGTACAATCCAGAAAAACTAGAAAAGTATCTGACAGAAAAAGAGCAATTACTAATCTGATTGCAGGTGTCTTATGTATCTTCCAAGATTATTACTTAACCTTTTATTATTTAATTTCATAAATCCACAGTAAGTTTTAACTTTATTGGAAAGGTGTGACATAAAAAGTTGCCTTTTTAAATTTTGCAAAGTTTTGAAGCTAATAAATAATTATTTGGTTTGATGTAAAATATTTTTGCCTTTTTCTTCTAGGAAATCTCAACATTAAATGTGAAAGTGTTGAAGTCATAATTTAATAATAAATCAAAACTTGTAAATTGGTACATAAAATATGCTTAACCTGTAATGCTGCCAGACTGGTAAGGCAGCATGTTTTGATTTGGAGATATGGGCTTACAACAAGCAGTGACAAATCATGTTGCCTTTGATTGCAAGGTCTTCCTGGTACTTAGTGTGCAGTTTAGAAGAGCATCATGCAGATTAATTGTGGGCATATATTTAAGTTCACTGCTGTAACTTTCTTCCTTCATGCTGAAAACACACTACAGGAAGAAAAGGATGTACAGTGAATTTTTGTGGGAAGAGCCTATGAGCTTGAATAAAGTATGGGCAACAGCACTGCAGACAAGTGCCCTAGTTTTTGCTGTCATAAGTTTGTACTGAGAAATTTCTGAATTTCTTTTTCTGAGCTATCTTCACAGGAAGATGAAAGCTGAAATTCTCATTTATATTTTAAGTCCTCCAAGCCAAAGATGCTCACAGACATGTGCTTCACAGAGCCACACTCAAATTCTGCTTCATTGCACAGTTATTCCTGGTAGAGTCAGCATAAATAAAATAAAAATATGACCTTGAATGTCAGCTTTCAGTCTTATATAGATTAGCATGGTGTCATTTGAAATTTACTGGAATTACCTGACTCATGTCAAGAGTTTATACGGAGTTTTTGTATGAATGATTTTTTTGGATTTGGGTACCATAAAGAATGGATACCTTGATGAATCTAGGATCTCTCTAATCTGCCCCAAATATTCTCTCAATTCTTTCTTGTTTTCATTTTTGTTGCAAAACAGCTTGTAGTATCCTTGCTGTACAGAAGACCTAATAACAAGTTCTCTGCATATTCTTTTACCTATACTATGAATATATGAAATGAATTTGCTACATTCTTATTTGTTGAAAGTCATGTGAGTCTTAGAGTCAGTTAGGAAAAACTAGTTTTATCAATAACTAAGGACTAAGAATCAAAAGGAAAGATCCCTCTGACCTGTCACACTTACTTGCTTTAAGTTCCTCTTAAGGATCCTTGTGCCCTCCTACTACCTAAAAAGTGTTAAGTAATGCAGGTATCTTACAAGGCAATTGCTGACTCGAGAGAAATAAGCATTTCCAAAGCCAGTTGCTGCAAGCTGCTGATGTATAGTAGCCTGCTAACATGTTGGTTCTCCTTAGAACCATCTTCCACTGTCTAAACTGGGATACACTGAACCACTGCTCATGTTTTAGAAAAATTTGTAAGGCTCAAAACTTCCAATTTTCTAGCAATCGTATGCAAGATCCTGACTGGATTTTAGATCACTGCAGTTATTATCTGAGTAATGTATCTGTACAAAAGTGTAAATTATCCTCCCTCTTCAGAATGAAAAGGTCGAATTTAATACAGAATTTTTAAAGTATCTAGATTTATTCAAATCAAATACAAACAAAATGCTCCATACAAAATAAAGCAACCACCATCTCAAACAAATGATCAAGTTTATAAACTGAATTACAGAAGTTGTAAGTCTGGCACAAGGTTGATGTCATTCAAGACATTTTAGGCTGCACTGAGGAAAGGTAAAATTAACTCAAGTGACTTTGGATCTGTCATGATAATAGGCATGTAATCCTTTACTACTACTCAATTACTGAAATATAACTTGCTACATTATAGAAACTTTGTGCCTGATTCCATTCTTTTATTTAGAATCATCAAAGGAGCAATTTTTGTTGTATAGATGATTTCCTTCATCACTTGTGCAGAAGGAACATGAAAACCAGTTTGTACAGTTAGTGGCAGTATACAGAGCCTCAACAGGAAGAAGGTGCTGTTCCCCTTTTCTCAGTCTATGTTGACTGTGAGAAAGAACAAGATGTCAGGCTGTAAAATTATCATAGAATCATAGAATCATAGAATGGCCTGGGTTGAAAAGGACCACAATGATCATCCAGTTTCAACCCCCCTGCTATGTGCAGGGTCGCCAACCACTAGACCAGGCTGCCCAATTATAACTCTTCTTTGCATTTGGTGCAGCCTTAGAAAATCTGCCTGGAGTGGAACCATGGTGTTTGTGTTGTACTCTGAATTTTACAATTTTACAGGTAAATATAACTCTAGGGTTAGAGATTAATGGAGTTTTTCAGAAATTCACTAGTTTCAGATCTGCCCATAAGCAAGGACATAAACCTGTAATAATAACAAATGATGAGTGACGCAAAACAACTGGAAAGTCTCTCATACTGAGAGAAGTATTTTCAAGGACTTTAATAAAGTTTGTATTAGCAAAAAGAAATGGATTGTATTTGCCACATAGACAGTGTAAGGAAACAGAAAAAAATTGCTTTGAACTTGATCCAATTGCTATGCATGATGCCAACAAAGATGACTGGCAACATAATATATCCTCTTGGACCAAGGTGCTTGAAGAGATAATTCACATGATGATAATAGGTTTTGAGATTCTAACTGTCGTTTACTTGCTTCAGAGCTATTTCACATGGAATTATGATACTAAATTTATTACTTTTATGGAAGAATTAATGGTAGTTGGTTTGCTCTAAGACCTTCTGTTAACATATAAATCTGAGCAATTAATAAATATCATGTTGTGTAACTTGCGCATGCCACATTCAAAAAATGGCAAAAGAGATTATTTTGAAGGAAGAGGTTGTCACATGATATGGAATATCCCTTTGGACAGTTTAAGTCAGCTGTCCTAATTCTGTTCCCTCCCAGCTCCTTGGGCCCTTTGCTGCAAATGGCCTTGGCTCTGTACAACACTGCTTAGCAGCAACTATAAACATTGGTGTGTTATCAGCATTATTTTTCTCCTAGAACCAAACCATAGCATTGTACCAGACACTGCAAAGAAAACTCCATTCCAGCTGAAACTAAGACATACACCAATACTTCAGTAGTGAAGGAGTCTGCAAAGGACAACTGCATTTGTCTCCCCAAAGCCTGAATAAATGAATCTTTGAGGGACTTTCTCTTTTCCTGTACAATTACAAAAACATCATTTCTCCAAAGAACCTAGAAATAGCTGACAAACTGAAGGCAAATTGATAAACGATTTACAAGGAATTTTTAATCTTTTTCATATAGGAACAGCACTCTAACAGTGGAAATAGATGTGTATTATGAAAATCTTACTTTCTATTGCTCATTGCTCATACAGCACAAGGGTTGTGATTTAATGTCAAATTAATGTGTCTGGAGACATTGGTGGGTGACTATAATTACTCTCAAATGCAGAGTGGGTTTCATGACTGAAAAAAGTTCATTTTTTTTCTCCACTTTGAATTATCTTTATATATAGATAGGTAGATAGGCAGGCAGGCAGGCAGGCAGATAAATAGAGAGAGATGTGTAATAAAAAGCATTCCTTAATGTAATAATATGTGTTACATGACTATTTATTAAGAACTGACAAGTCGCACAAATCATTGAAGAATAATGGGAAAACAGATTGGTTTACTTCAGTGTCAGCATTAAATATTCAGAAATTTTGACCAAATTTACTGTATCTGTGTCAATAAAAAATATCTCCAGAAATACCAAACAGAAAAATTTGTAATTATAATTTGTGTTCTGTTCATTTCAAAGATGTTTCTCTGAAGCATCATCTACAGGTCATTTGATCTGACCTTCTTCTCCCATAGTGCTTAAAAGCCTGTTCTCCAAAGTAAATTCTGTATATCATGAGACATGTAAGAGACTGAAAGATTTCTATTTACAAAAGTCAAAAACAGATTTAATTTTCAGTGTTAGACAGTTAGGAGACCTCAGTAGTGAAGATCTAAGCAGGAGAAGCTAGAGGTACAACTACAGGATTCCCCACCCACTGCAAAGATCCCTGATGCAGTTCATCACCCTGGTTGCCATCACCCAATTCCTGAAGTTGAGATTTCTCTGGGCATTTTCCTTTTCCAAGTATCAAGGATGTTTTTCCACAAATATCTCCAAGACACTGGAGTGTGGTTCTTCCCAAGGCAGCCATTCCTATGCTCACAGCCTAATTGTAGTCACCAAGCCATGGGGTACATATAAGCATCATCATATGGAGTTAGATGGGAAAGAGGTGACCTTCAGGCAGTCTTGGAGGAATGACTGAAACAGTTCATCTCAGCTGAATGGGTGGGTGGCATAACATCAGACCAAGACATTTGCACTCTGTTTTACTCTCCATCAAGTTCACATCCCTTCAAGGAAAAAGGATCATCTGTCTCAAACTGAATTATGAATATGGAGAGGACAGCACTGACACCTGCAACTGGTAAAACTGTGGGAGAGGGGGTTCATTTCAGACAAGCATCCAGGTTTGAACTCCCTGAGGCACATCCACACAGGCTAGAGAAAGACTCCTACACCTGATCAGATGAGGGATCGGAGGTCACATGTAGGGCACGGTGTAAGATCAGGCATCAGTGTTTGCTCTTAGTAAGTCAAGCATCCCTCCAACACCTCTGATGAATAGAACCCTCTGTATTATAGAGAGGTTCTATGCATTTAGTCTGTGAAAAAGGAACAGTACCTCTAAAAACTGAGTACTGTAATCAAGTTTCTCACTAAACTAAATGCTACATATGAAACAGCTGAGATCTGTGGAACAGGAAGTGATAAAGCTATTTGCTTCAAGTGTCTTTACAGTAATTATTTAACAAGATTTAATTTATGGATGTTACGTTATGTTACTTCAAGAAAAATAAATAAGCTATTTTAATACATCTACTTTTCTATGCCTTACTTAAAAGGCTTTTTAAAGCTATGTGTCTGCATACATGGGGTTATACTACACCTTGCAATAACAGCTGTCTTGCTCATTTGTTGGCTGAAATCATGGAGTGTCACTGAGATGTCATTTCAGTAAACAAAATACTTTCCTTTTTTATGTGTTATTCTTCAGATCAATATTTTAAGGATATCAAATACCCTCTAATCATAGATAGCTTTCAATAAACAAATGCCTTTCATCTGGCTTATTCTTTTAGCTATGAAAAAAAAAAAAAAGATTATTAAATGATTTTAAAACTTCTTTGTTATAATTTGGCAATATTTGAAATGTCTACAAGTGAAATTACTACTTCATATTCATTTAAACTTATTTTTTGTGTACACCCTTCAGCATAAACATCCCCATAAAATACCTTGAAGTCATGAAAAATATTTAAATTTTATTTCTCTGATGCATTATTACAATGTATAATTTGTCAGTGTTCTCTTAAAATAGTCTGATCTTGAGCCTTGCCCTTCATTTCCTAACATCCTAACATCTGTATGCACCAAATGAAGCGAAAGGGAAACACAATCATTGTGTTTTAGGAGTATATGTGCAGCTCAAGTCAGTGGTTGCTTGATTAGAAAGAGTTCTTTCTCCCTCCATTGTGCATACTTTGCAGAAATTATTAATGCTAGGCATGAGCCTGATTTCAGCAGTACTTGTGTTTTCTCCTATCACTCCTCTCCTTCCAGATCTGCAGCTGAAAGTCCCATGCTGTGCTGGGGAGTCAATATGCTCAGTGCTGGGGTGTGCAGGGAACATGGGTTGGTTGGCATCAGCTCCACAGCATTAGATGACAGCATACTGCAAGTGGCTTTCTGTGTCTGCTTCTATCAACAAGACATGAATAACAATTTATGAAAAATTCATCCCCTCTCTAGTCCTGTAAATAGGCTCAGGTTCTCTGGGAAATAGGGGGATTCTTTTGATTCTCTCCTCCCTCTCGTTTCCATTTTGACCTTCCATTCACGATGTAGGAGTATCTGCCACCCAAACATCGCCGAAGCAGCTGTCGTTTTCTAAGGCTGTGCTGCCTCTCTGGGGCCAGCCAGGAGAGGGTGCTGGAGAACGAAACTGCACCAGCTCCTTTGGGAGTTCTGTTCCTGGAAACGCAGCCCAAACTCCACTAAAGCCATTCTGCCCTTCTGCTGTCCCATCTCTTCACTTCATTCCCTTACTGTTTCAGGGCTGGTGCTGCCCACCCTGTTCCTTTCAAATGACGCCTTACAAGCATGAGCCATAATACACACACATCTCTTCAGGTCTGGGATTTCACCAAAATGGATTCATCTGTTATTTGGCATGGATTTAACATCTTCTAATTTTAAAAGTCAAATTATGCAGCTGCCTTATTGATATTCTTGTTTGAAGGTTGTGTACAAAAGACTGCAAACAACTTTGAGGATCAGAATAAAGATAGTTTAGTTTTCTCAATGTTCTACTGTGCTGTGCTGTGCCTTGGGCTTGCAGGAGCCCTCTGACAGACTACAGTGTGTTTGGGGTCTCTATCTGGGGCATCTCACCTCTGGTGGGTCCTGACTCCAGGTCATGCTGACAGCAGACTTAAAGGGGACCAGGAGTTGTGCAGAGGTCTGAGCAGAGGATGGTGAAACTGCAGCCCCCCCCCCCTCCCCGCCCCCTTTGTCTTCCTGTTACTGTTGGCCAACCAAACTCCAAGGAACAGTTTTAAGGAAAGACAGTTGATGTTATCTTTTTGGATTTCAGTAAAGCTTTCGATACTGTCTCTCACAGTATGCTTCTGGACATAATGTCCAGCACAAAGGTAGACAAAAGCATAATGTGATGGGTGAGCAACTGGCTTACAAAGTCATGCCCGCAGGGTCGTAGTAAATGGAGTTACATCAGACTGGTGTCCAGTCACTAGTGGGGTTCCAGAGGGCTCTGTTTTAGGGCTAGTACTCTTTGATGTTTTCCAAATGATTTGTTTTGAGCAAGTTTGCTGATGATACTTAATTAGGAGGATTAGGAGGAGTTACTGACTCCATCAAGGGTGGAGAGGCCTTGCAGAGAGATCTAGACAAATTAGAGAGCTGGGCAATCACCAACCACACAAAGACAAGAGCAAATGCCGGATTCTGCAGCTGGAAAGGGACAACCCTGGCTAAACATACAGGCTGGGGGATGAGACACTGTAGAGCAGCCTCACTGAAAGAGATTTGGAAGTCTTGATCAACAGCAAGTTGAGAATGAGTCTTCAGTGCACCCGGGCAGCCAGGAAGGCCAACTGTATCCTGGGGCACATAAAGTACTGAATTGTTAGAGATCAAGGGAAAAGATTATCCTGTTCTCTACTGCACCAGTGCGGCCTCACCTTGAGTACTGTGAGCAGTTTGGGCACCACAGTGCAAAAAAGACATAAAACTATTAGAGAGAGTCCAAAGGAGGGCTATGAAGATGGTGAAGGGTCTAGAATGGAAGACTATGCAGAGTGGCTGAGGTTGCTTGCTGTGTTCAGCCCAGGGAAGATGCTGAGGGGAAACCTCATGGCGGCCTACAGTTCCTCACAAGGAGCAGAGAGGCAGTGCTGAGCTCTGCTCTCTGGTGACGTTGACAGGGCCCAGAGGGAAAGGTATGGAGCTGCATCAGGGGAGTATCAGGCTGGATATCAGGAAAGGTTCTTCACCAGAGCATGGTCAGGCACTGGAACAGGCTCCCCAGCACAGTGGTCATGGCACTGAACTGCTGGAGTTCAAGAAGCATTTGAACAACACTCTGAAATATATGATCTGATTTTTAGGTGATCCTGTGTGGAGCCAGGAGTTTGACTCATTGATTTTTATGGGTCCCTTCTAACTCAGGATGTTCTGTGATTTTATGATAACTGTCTTAGTCTATTAGTTAGTCTGTTAGTTTCCTAATCCCATATGGGATTAGGAAACAGAAATCTTATGAAATGAGAAGTATTTAGACAAAATAGTGCACAATCTCACCTTTTAAATTAGAATGTTTCTGATATTTTTAGGTGTGTGAAAAAAACAAACAAACAAACAAAAAAACCAACCACTATCACAGTAGTATAGCTTTGCTGCTTTTATAAATGCTGCTGTGATTCCCTGACTTCAGAAAATGACAAACAGCAATAAGAAAATTAAACAATAAACACAGGAAAGATGGCATTGCATTCTTGCATATATAAAACATCCAGGTGGAAAATCATGTAGGACAACAGATGCAGAAGATTTTATGGAGTACACAAGTCAGGGTTTATGAGGTCCCTGCTGCCCTGGTTGTATATCACTGGCAACTTCCACACATAAAGTCACCTCCAGCCCCACTCTTATTAACAGAAGCACCTCATGTCACCCACCAAAGCACACAAGGGAGTTATTTGTCATATTGTCCAAATTTACTTTTTTTTCTGGCACAATTCATTTACTCCATCACATTTGGAGGAACGCAGCTCACCTGGCCATAGTGTTGTCAGGACAAACTTCTAACAGGAGGCAGGGTGCATAATCCACCAGTCCAACCAGTTGAGGACAGTGCAGGAGTCAGCAAGGCCACCCCTTGGTAACCCAGCGGGTCTGTGCAATTGAAGAACACAGAATGAAAAAGCAGAAAGCAGAGTGGGTACAGTGCTGCTGATGATAGAGTTGTTCAGTTTGAGATGCACGTCAGCTGAGCACTACTGCAGAAGCGGACTAAGTTGCGGAGTGATTTGGCCAGACAGGCATGGAAAAGAATGGAGAAAAATACTGTCACATCCAAAAACTAACTTGATTGTGCAGAAGGTGGTGCATTCTGAGAGTACAGAGATGGCTGCAGAACACAACTGGGCAAATCCATGGAGCAGAAGTCCAGCTGAGATTTTTTGTAATATACACATATGCTATAAAGTAATATATAAAATGCAATGACATTAGCCCTGCTACAGAAAGTCCTTGACCTATGAATCACCAGAGGCTGAGAAAATATTTTACAAGCATGTCACTGCATACTTGACCCTGCCCTTACATTCTTTTTTGTACACCCACTGTTGGCCATTGGCAAATGGATGCTGTATCACACAGGCTTTTAGCCCCAGCTCGTATGGCCTTTTATTGGCTCAAGTCTTTGCATGATAATAAATACAAATTTGAAAATAAAAAGGAAATAAAATTATTTAGTCCCAACATTTCAAAAGCGTGTTTGACAGTACAGTATCATTTTTACTCTCATTTAATATTGGAGGCCTTCAGCCAGTATAGCATCTTCATTTACACCCTTTTCCCATATGTTAAAAAGCAAAGGTAGGCTGCTCCAAAAGTAAAGCCTGCTATTTATCTCCATGGAAACTGTAAAAGCTGCAAAGATCAATAACACTATTCAATAGAGCAAATTCTTAGTTACAAAATACTATTTTTCAGCATAGTCACTACAATTAGCCAATTCAAGCAGATGAGTTGATCAAGACATTCTTCATTTCATGGTGTGATGGCTATCTGGAACGTGGTTTGTCTTTCATGTCACCGTTGCCACTGCTGAAACACACCACCCAGAGCCTCACTGTGCTGCCATTCACTGTTTGGTCTCCATAAATGATCAGCAAGCACCAATGAATGTCAATGGATGCCACTTTTCCTGCATGGTGAAATTCAATTCCACCTTTGCTTCATATGCGCTTTCACATCAGACATTATTTTTTCAGACTGCCCCTCTGCTGCCATCTGTCACATGGCAACAACATGTAATGGAGTATTGCTGGGAATCCCTCAATTGCCATACTACCTACATTCACCTGACATCATGTATCAATATAATAAAATAAGAGGCGTTAATTTAGGAGCAGCCTGTGTATATGTTGATTTTTGGTATTTGTACTCATATCTGAGAGTAACACCTTTTTGAAATAAACATATCAGATGTTGTTTTAAAACGGAGTGAAATGAACATACGTTTTAAGTTGTCACATGTTTTCATGAATATGAACACCTCTGCCAACTTCAGTGGAAGTTTACTTTAACAGAACTATTAGATGATAGGTCATAATTACAAGACAAACTTAACTGCTTCACAAAAAAAGTGGAAAAAATGTAATGCAACTGTCAAGGGACATTGGGAATACTTTAATAATGAGAGAAAAAGAAAACCAAGTGACCTTGTACCACTCAGTGGCAACGAACAGAAGATGCTGTTAAGTTTCATTCCACTAAAAAAACAGCTTGCCAGTGGAGTGGTTGCCACAGGTGACGAGTATGGAAGATCTCAGCATGAGGAAGGACACAGGAGATGAAGAGGTCCAAAGCTGCACTGAAAGAGAAGGTGAGACATGCCAGGAGGCAACCTCTGGAACCAAGGCTGGTGGGCACAGGAGGAAGAAGCACATCCCTCTCATCAGTATCCTGGACAGCAACAATACTTACACAGCCTGAGGGCAGTGAGTTGGAAGAGCCTGAAGAGGGGTATGTTATTCTGCTAACATCCACTGGCATTCAGCTGGGAGCCAGGCACTGTGCTGGCGGAATCTCAGCTGCCCCGCAGCCCTTACCTAAACAAACTATTATTTTTCTTTTGTGCAAACTATCTGCAAGCATCTGAAGAAACAACAGATGAGTAACAGCCAAAGTGAATTAGCTAAGAATAAATTACGTCAAGCCAATATAAATTCCATCGTGACAGAGTGACAGGCCTGGTGGGCAACACAGAAACAGCTGAAGTCATATATTTTGATTTTAGTACTTCTTCTGACACTGTACTGACAGCTCATCCTCAAAGCAAACAAGGGACATGATTGAGACAAAAATATCACTGACTGGCTGCAAAACCAGTTACAAAATCATATCAGGAGGACAGATATCAATGGTTCGCTGCAAAGCACGGAAGCATACATTCCTCAGGGATCTGCCCTGGGTTTGGCAAGCAGGTTCATGAGCAGCCTGAATGATGAAATAAGGAATACATTATTAATGTGCAGACAGCTGAGCTGAATGGGGCTGTTAATACCTGGGATAATGCTTAGAATTCAAAAGAATCCTAATGAGTTTTAACATCTCAGTATAATAGGATGCTTTTCTGAAAAGAATAGATGAAAATTACTGAAGGAATAAGGATGTTTACAGTATGAGGAAGAAATTGTTCAGAAGCAGTTCTGCAGTAGAAGACTGGGATTACTGTGAAACACAAGCTAACACCACTCTCATATGGAGAGGAAAAAATGCCCAATGGTTTCTGTAGACACTAAAGTGCAAAGTAATTGCTGAGCTCACAGGGGCTGGGCTGGAGGAGTGTGCCCAGGTTTGGATGTCACTTAAGGGCTGATTCAATTAAAGCAATCCAGAAAGCATGAAAAGGTGACTGCAAAACAGGCCTTCAAGAAAAAGTTTGCACAAAATACAATTATTAAGCCTGAAGAAGATGATATACGTAGGCCACTCTGGAAGTAATGCCTCTTATTTATTTCCATGGAAATTACAACAGATACAAAGAGCACAATAACACTGTTTGATTGATCAAATTCTCAGCTACAAAAAAACTATTTTTAACATAGTTACCACCACTAGCTATGCATTTTTGCCAGTGATGAACAAGAGCCTGCACGCCACACTTGTAAAAATCTGCACCAGTGCAGATGACCCGCTGTTGCCACTGCTGAAACACACTGCTGCCCATGATATGGCATTATTATATGATATATTTGAAAAAGGAGATATCAAAACACATGCACACGTGACGTGTTCATTACATCGACAAACACCCAAGCACCTCCAGATGTGCTTTGCACAGCCCCGTGAGACACAGTGCACACTGGTGCCCATGGGGTCAGGGCTGCTTCCATCCTTATCTAAAAGCCATACCAAAAGCAAAAGAATAAGATGCCATCTGCACCACTAGTTCATGCATTTACCATTATCACAAGCACACTGATTTTCACCAAGAACCACAACCTTAAGGTAGATGTTAAGAAAGATTTAGTCGACTCTTATGCAAACTTCCTTCATTTAGTTTCTTTGCTGTACAGAAGAAAATGAATTCAGGTTTAGTTAATAAATGTAGATATCGAATGATGTCAGACTCTTTAATCTAAAAACATTTTGTAAACGGGAAAAAGTATGATTTCATATGGAAAATATAGACAATTTTTTTTCTAGTCCTACTAAGAACTGAATAGTGGCTTCTGACAAAGAGTGGAGGAAAGCTTATAAGGGCTTTAATAAAAGTAGAAATAAGTGATCATAAAAAAGAGTCAGAGAAGTGTGAAACATACAGGGACTGAGAGCAGCATCAGTGAAGCACTGTAGCATGAATACACTGAGAGATATAATTACTTTTTCTGTGTCTACAGAACGTGAGTCTCTAATTGTAGAAGTAAGGAATGCCAACACCCTTCCTGATGCTATTCATTGCCTGTCGCTGAAAGTGGACCCTGCCAATGGATGTTTCTACCCTACAAAGCGCTAATTGCTTCTCAAATCCCCAGTGTTCTTATCTTAGGTTAAAACCAACTTCAGATTCCTGAACTAATGTTTCTTAGACTTGGAAGTAGAGAGAAGATGAAATTCTACCAAACTGCAGGATATTGTTCACATTAGAAAAAGCGTGAATACCTCACAGGAATTTGGACCATCACATATAACCAGATGAAGAAATGAGGAGTTAACCAATATTAGCAGTCAAGCTACAGAACTAGAAATGGTCATTTCCATACAACAGTTTCCATAGTTCTGGTTCTTATAATTGGCGCATATTTTAACATTCTTCAATCTAAATGAAGTTGTCATGAAACACACCTGTCAGTGACTTCTTGTAATTTGTTGTGTCCTTTAATAAAATCTATTTATGGGAGATTGCATCAGTTTTAACCTTGAAAACAGGAAAGAAATGCCACTTCAAGAACTATGTCATCACTGCACATCACTAAGTCACAGGAAGCTGGCAAATAGATGCACTGTTAAAAATGTACATTTCAGCGAAGTCATTAAAAAACTTAGATCATTTTATAGATCATGTCAAAGCATCCATAAAAAATAGTGTGGTTTTCAAGGCCAGCTGAGGTCATGGGAGAAACTATGATTTAGGCTACCTTTAGAAAGCAAACGAACTAAAAAAATAATAGTCAGAGCATGTAAAGTGCTTTCCAGTTTTCTCTTACAGCTTGATAGTAGGATCAGTTGGCAAATAATAAAACACTATTGATAAGCTAGGACTACAAGCTTGGAATTTTTACTAATAATGACAATACTTGATCCACTTTCAGAACTGGAACTTCATCTTGTATCCTTTAGATATATGTTCCTGATTTACTCTGCACCACAACACTGAGAAATTCTACAGTACGTGGGAGAAGATAAAGAAGGGAGCCCTGAAAAAGAATGGAATTATTTTGCTATGTGATGCAGAAAGTGACCCGAATCCTATAACTTTTGGTGGGATTAGACTGTGTGGCTACTGCTGTGTGGATATTTTTGACAGATGACAAACTGTGAAACAATTTTAGTGCAGTACAATGAAAAGATGCATTTCAGTATACGATATTTTGGGCTAAAAATAAACTAAAATATGAACTTTTGGAGAATATCAATATAAAACCCTTGAGATATTCATATTGTTGTTGAAGCACTGCTAAAATTGAATATTCCTAAAGATTCACAGTTGGCAAAAATGAAGAGTTGTTTAAAAAAAAAAGTTTAACTCAGCTCTGAAACCAAAACTGTTGGTAGAGTGTTCTGACAGTGTGTAAAGATAAAATCCCCCACGTTATCAGGCTCTGTGCTCTCCAGCTACAGCCAGTTTCATCTGCTGCAGCAGAGAAAGGAGTTTCTCGCAGGAGGTGGAGGTCAGGTTACAGAAAATGAATGTTTGAAAAAGCCCTGGAATATCTGATGAGAAATTGCACCAGGGGCCCTAAGCCAAGAATATGTGATCCCAGATCAGATGACAGCCTTGTTTTTCTTAGACAAGCATCCAAAACATAGTTCCTTTTGGCAAGAGAACATCAGAAGCTGCTGTATTTGACACATGTACCCCACAGATGATGTTTCAAGTACATACAACCTCATCAGTTCAGAGGTGTCCACAGAAATCCATTTACAGAGTTATAAAAGTTATATGGTACTAGGTGTGAAGCAAACATTAATCCCATGTTTGCTGCTTTGCTGCAAATAGCAGATGCATTACACCATAGCTTTTCTAAATAAAATGTAAAACAATGAGTCGGCATCTTATACCAGTTCAGAGGAACCAAACAGAATTTAAATCATCACGACAATTAAATTCTGAAATAATAGCAGGGTTTCTAAACATTACAAAATAGGATTAGGAAGCAGATCTGGTATTCAGATCCATTTTCCTTATAAAGTAAGTCCCTAAAACTTCTCTAGTTATTGAGTATCTGTATAAATTGAGTATTGGATAATGATTTTTTAGCTAGATGATTGTGAGCCTTCTTCATGGGTGTGCCATTTAAAAACGATGATAGAAAGATGTAAAAGTCCTCTCTTCTTGGTGTTACTTTTACAGTGAAACTAGTATAATGGTTTGGCACAGCCTGTGGTATTTGCTTACAGCAGGCTTGAGCAGGCTATATTTCATTCTGTCGCAAGGTCTCTCTTGAGTCAAGTCTCAAAGTATGTTTCTTTTGACTCTACTGATACCGTAAAAAATAACACTGGGTGTTACTTGAGTACTGTTTATGCAGATTTTTTTAAAGTCATCTACCAGTAGTGATATAATTTCAATATAGGACTGAGGCCAGATCCTTCAAAGCCACTAGTCCATAACCGTTGATACAACTGATGTCAACCTTTCTTGTGACAGGCTCATATGTTTATAGGCTGTTGTGTTGACACGGATTAAATCTGTACTCCTCGAAGAGGCAAGATTAATGCATCCAGTGAGCTGAGTAGGTGTTTTTTCCTGCTATAAGCTCTCAATTCAAGCATTAAGCAGTAAGGACAGTCTCTCACATTGACTTACAAAATAGCTATATTAAATACATCCAAGAAAATGACAAAAATTGAGAGGCATAAGGAATAAGAAAAAAAGAATCTATACATTACTATATTTGCAAAGGAAAAATGAACAGTTTTGAAACTAACAAGTTGATTCCGCACTGAGTCTGCCTCAAAGCAGTAAGAAGGCTCAATGGTCATTCAAGGCCCAGATAGACAGTGCAAAGCACAAGAAAATCAGGAAACCAAACAGGTAATTTTTAATAATGGATGTTTTTACTAAGGAGAATTTTGAATTTCTGATATTCATATAGGACTGAATCATATTTGAGAATTACATGGCCTGATCCATTAGTCTTCCCCAAAATAAGTTGGCCGTGTACGTGCCTTGCAGTTGGAGATTCTGGAAGCCAGATGATCCAGATGTGCCCAGGGGCACTGCACCCTGGCAGGGACTCGCTCCTGTCCCCATGGGAGCTCCTGCAGGGAACAGGACATTAAATCAGCTCAAACAGGCTTCCACTCTGTCTCCATCCCTTCTACAGACCCTTTCTGTGCCAGCTTGTTACAGCCTTACAGTTCAGCTCATTTCTCCAGATAGTGGAAGCAAAGAGGATCAGGACTTGGTATCTTCTTGTTTATCTCATCTGTTTTTAAAGAAAATGCAAATACAAACACAAACTCATATCATAAAGTGATCAAATAAAATGCAAAATCTCTTATTGATGTTTTCAAGCCACAGTAAGAATCACAGCTCTACAAACACACATCTTTCCTTGGAAGTGGAGCACTGTATTTCTGCCCTTCAGATATTTACTCAGATTCTCAGAAATTTTCTAAGCCTTTGTATCAAAGCAGTGTCATTGCTGTTTACTGACAGTTGTGGAAAATATATTACCATTGTATGAAAGCAGATGCCTAAATTAAAAAGTGGCATTTGACTTTGAAGTGTCACAGATAGCACAATTATCTCACTGAGCGGAAATGTGAGAATGGTAACAACCCAATGCATTCACACTGGGGATATTGTTGAGCAGAAATGAATCCCTCAGGAGCCACACACCTGAGCCACAAACACACTTCTCCAGCATCTCTATTCCAGTAACGTAAAAGCTGCCAAGGGCTACAGCAATCTGTTTGATTGTGTAAAGAATTTACGCACAAACACAACAATCTTTATGATATAGGAGGCATTAAGCTTTATCATTTACTATTATTAATACTATGGTTGTATATACTGGACAAGCATTTCATGTCCCTGCTCAAGACCATATTGCAATAGATAGAGGAAAAAAAAAACAGATCCAAAGGCCTTGTCCCTGCTCACAGGCAGCAGCTCAGACTCTAAACCTGCCTTGGGAATGCCTTTGAGGAGGCCACTGCTGGGTAAGAGCATCAGTAACAACAGAACGGAAAAGGGCAGATTAATTATAGTATGATCTTTGGCTTTTATACATTATATTATGAGCTTGACAGAACTGAGGGCAGGCTCAGAAATATAATATCAAGATATAAAAAGATATAAAATATATATTCATCAGATAAATATATAAAAAAGAGCTCATCACATTTGTTTCCTCTTTGGTGCTAGTGAAGCCTTTATGAATTAATGTATATGTGAATATCCATACATACATTTTTACTTGTTTTAACAGGACCTCAGTACTGAACAAACTCATGCATATCCCTAGTTTTATTCTTAAAGCAATCCCAGAAGGGCTAATCTACTACTTAATGTGATAATTAATATATAAGTTTTCATAAGGTTCTTAATTTTTCAATTCCATTTGGAGTATTCTTTATGTTTTTGCCATTTAGAAGTACACTATCAAGACAAAAAGCCTCAGTTTTGACCATTCTTTGGCACTGTTACCTGTGAAATGTGGTTAAAATCCAACTCAGCTACTCCAAGCTCAAATTATAATGCTCTCTGCTAACAGAGTTTCAGCTATTCCTTTAAGTTGAACAGATACTGACACTGATAACTCTATACCATTTTTGTTGTATTTCCTTATTTCAGAGGCACTTCAGATGGATTTGTGCTTCACACAGAGGGCATGAGAAATCACATTATTTTGGCCAGCAGCATCTTGGATCACATCTGTGCTCCCAATAGCTTTTTCCCCATTACCTTACTGGCTGCCCTGCAGGGACTAGCACTGATAGTTCCTCCTACATGATTGTCTCTTGGCTACAGCACATGCAGCGCTTTTAGGCTCACACAGAGGAGCCTGTGGGGAACTTCAAGACATCATTTCTTTCTTTGTCATGACAGTCTCTCATTTTGCCTTTTGGTACTGTGTAAGCATTCTGATAAATTGATTAAATTTGTCCTAGCTCCAATCATTACATCTTGCCAGAAGCATGTACCAATTGGTTTGATTCAAAGCAGAGAGCTCATAAAAACCAGGTTAGATTCCAGGTCAGTGAGAGTTTATCCTCTTAAATGTATTGAATGCCATCAACCAATTTCATGCTCACTTACAGACTTTTCTCTGCAAAAGTGTACTTCACTTCCTGGGAACATTTCTGATATGCAAGTATCACTGCATCCTTTGTCTTTCCCACACTGAAGAGCATTTGAAATCAGATTCCCTCTACTCCTAGGATAAGAACAGAATAAAGTAGCTCAGAAATAAATCTCCTCATCAGAATAGAGAGACACAAATAGGTGTGCAAGGTGAATGAGCAGACACTTCTCAGACCCCTGTTTTGGGGTAAAAAAAAACTCACAAGTGCTGTATTCATCAAGAGATACTTGTCTACAGATAGAACTAAAAACATCAACTGTTCCTCTCCAAGTGATGATTCAGTCCAAACTTCCAACCAAATGTTTTTTCTATCCACTCCACACTGCAAATGCAGTACACCCTATAAAGATGCATCAGGTATTGAGGTTGGCCAGAGAGGTTGTGGAGTTTCTTTCTCTGGAGATATTCAAAACCTGTCCGGATGTGATCCTGGGCAATGTGCTCTAGGTGACTGTGCTTGAGGCTGGGGAGGTGGGAGGGCTAGATGATCCCAAGTGGTCCCTTCCAACCCTAACCATTCCATCATTCCACTATTCTGTGAAAATGGAACAAGACACTTAATTGATTTTCTCAATAACTCCAGGAGATGCAGCATTCAGAAATAATTAATACTACTACTGCTTTCTCACTTATTCTGATTTCATATTAAAAACCTCTCTGTCTGATCCACTGTACTTGTTTCCTTCAGTTTCAGTGATGGCTGGCTGATATCCACTGAGCCAAGACAGTGCAGTGCAGAACACTTGTTGCAAAGCAAAATAGCTTTTGAAAATAGATAGGAATTACAATGTATATGGCCATCTCAGATCAATCAGTCTTCCTTGAGAACTTGTATTTTAGCAGCATTGCACCAAGCCCACAAACAGTTGGGGCTGTTGCTTATACCAGGGCTCATCTTACTGAAATAGCCGCACTCCATCACCTTTTTCAAGACCTCGCCACTGCCTCGTCACAAGCTCCACTGCAATTCTGTAGAGGGTTTAAATCATACGAAAAAGCATAAGGTGTAGGAAGTACAGATACTCAGCTCAGCTGTTATATCAAGGCTGCTCCTAGACCTTGACACTAGATCAAGCCACATCTTCACAGAGGTTATCAAAAGGCATGTCCTGCTGTATGAATTAGATAAATTCCTGAAACACTGGTTTCTAGGCTTTCTGTTTGGTTTTGTAGTTATGATGTTTATACTATATTTCAAGAGCAGGTCCAAACTGCATCTCAGCCCATATTTCCCAAGCTGTTTGGATGCAGAGCTGAGTCGTGAATTTGGCAGAGCTCTGCGAGCCCCTGGGGAAAGCAGTTCAGCCCAGCCAGGCCCTGAGCATGGCTCCTTCTCACACATGGCCCTCATCTCACCTCTGTCCTCAGTGCAACACACAGACCTGCTGCTGGCCATGACTCTGCCCCTGAATAACGCAGAATTTCACACAGTAACTTCAGATGCCTGAAGTCATACAAGTCAACTCAAGTCATTGCCAGGTACACGGGCTGCTACACAAACATCTGAGGGTGTGCAGTTGCTTCCTGGCTCGTGTAACACTGAGTAATACTGACACTGATCTGCCCGGTGCAAACAGATCACCCAGTTCTTATCAGAAGTCAGATTAAATAAATGTCTTGCAGAAAATCACATCTCTCCCTTGAACTTTTCTCCACTGGAAACAAACACCCTGTTCCAGCAGAGATCTTCACTGACGCCATGTGCACAGGCAAGATCACTCCCCTCCTTCAGCTCAGTGTTCCATCCTCAGGCATTCCTGGCTTTAACCACAGCCGGGGTTGAAGAATTCACATTGAGACATTTAAGTATTCGACTCCAAAGTCGAATACTTTTTTTTTTTTTGTAATTGCTTTCCAAAACATTTTCCCATCCTGCTGGCAGAGCTTTTGACTTTGTCACAGACATTTTTTTTTAAATCATTACTATTCACTCTATGTAAAGATGCTTTTGACAAGATGTACTTCCCACAAAGATATCCTGAGAGCTTCTAGTCATATTCCTAACCTCTGACCACAGTCTCAAATAAATTATTCTCTTATTTTGCCTGACTGATATGAAGCTACAGTTCCCTTTTGCTCTTTTCTATATATTATAATGCTACTCAGTCTTCTCACCTTTCATCTCCAGTATTTCTTACAGATAATGAAAGAATTTTTCAGGTAATTCTCAGAAGACCCTTAAGTGTAAATTAAGACACTGTTTAGCTCCAGTTGGTGTTCTTTTTAGCATCTGGGAAACGTTTGAGGTCCATACGAGTGGAAAATCAGGATCAATGTACCTGATAAGCAAACCAGAAGCTGTTACTCAGATTGGGAAATTTGAACTTATTCAAATAAGGTCAGTCAGAATAGAGACATATTTATTTCCAAAACAGAAAAAGCATCCATTTTGCACCACCCAACAAAACTAAAAAATTGTAAAAATAGCATTCATAGATATTAAATACAAATAGTTAAATGAATATTCATTTGCTTATTTTTGTTTTCTTCTCTTTTTAAACTTATCTGGTTGTTTTACACTGATTTTCCAACTACAATCTATGCAAAAGCATCTTGATTCTGATGTTTTAAATGCAGATTTATTTGTAATCTTCTAATGCTTCCAGTTCTAATTTCCTCACTACTTCTATCTATCCTAACCCCTACTGACATACTGATACACATGACAGCGAATGAACAATCTTGTACGCTTAGCAACATTCTCACTGTGTTTCTCACCCACATACTAAACACTTGGTTAGAAACTAAACATTTAAATAAGATCACCAAGTCAATTATCTTTACTATTCACAATCCGCTGTGTTTAACTCATTTTTCCCTGGCTTGGTGTGCTTTCACACTCTTCCCAACATTTGCCCATATCCAAACTTGGAAAACCTAATTTCAGCATCATTCTCATCTTTCAGGTGGGGAAAAAAGGTCAAAGCACCACAGGCCTCAGCTAGTAAAATAAAGATGCTCCGTAGGTCACAGACAGAGCACGATCAGCTCTCTGACTGCGTTAATGGAATTGTTCAGGATCTGCCCTCTGCCCTGCTCACTGTTTCCCTTGACCTCAGAGGGAGATGTGATTCAAGAACAAAATCTGGTCCTGGTCTTGAAGCAGTATGAGCTACTGCCTGCGTATTTTTGACCAAAAAGCCAGAGCAAACTCAAAGGAAAAATGCAGCCCGCTGGAATGTGTTTAAATAAGTCTAGGTGTCACAGAGTTATCTCTAGATCTATCTGTGTCCATGACAGGGGGACAGCAGGCCCACAGGCCACTAGGCATGAAAACTCTCAAATTCTGTGATGCAAAGTAACTTGGCAACAAAACAAGATGGACTAGATGATCTCAGTGGTTTTTTCCAGCCTTAATGATTCAAGGATTCTATGAAAAACACCCAAGATCACAGCAAATTTGTTTTTGCATCCTGAATGTCCCCAAGTGCTGTCAGTTGTATAAAAACATGAGGCTGCTCTGGTCTGAGCAACAGGCAGGCCTGGTCTGGAACCAGCTTCCACCAGACAATAGTCTGATGGCAGGAGCATAACACTTCCCATAAAGCCAAATTGTGCAAGAACACAGAACACTGCCAAATAACCACAGCATAAGATGGTCCATTCCTTCAGCCACCTGGGGAGAAAATTGGCCTCTGTTTCCCTACAAGGCCTTCCTTCTCCCTCTCCATGTGGGACTGGCCAAAAGAAAAATAAATGAAGAGTGCAAACCTTCCTGCTGAAGCTGAGCTTCTGCACAGAGAAGAAGGGAAATTCATGGGTTTGGAGCGGCAGAGTGCAAGGCTGTGCCACAGGGATGGTCTCTAATGAGTCCTGGTCTCTGCAGACAGCACAGATAAACTCCTTGTGCTGATGGATAGGAAGTGCACACTGCTGAGCTCCACACAATTCTCAGAACATCTTGGGCTTGATCTTCTGCAGTGCCCAATTCTGAGCAGAGGAGACCCTTCCTAGACTGACTTTCTCTGCTGCTGTTATTCTGAAATGCCAAAAGCAAAAACATCACACTACAAGAAGTCAGACTGGAAGCCAGCATCTGCAGATGTCCAGAGTCAATGCACCACCAGGTGGGACAAATAATCTTACAAAAACAAATCATAGAATCATAGAATCATGAATGTTGGAAAGACCACCAAGATCATCTAGTCCAACCATCAATCCATCACACCATGCCCACTAAACCATATCCCTCAGTGCCACAACTACTACTCTTTTATTGAACAGCTCCAATGACCTTGGGCAGCCTGTCCCCATACCTTGCCAAATGTCACTCAAAGATTGTAAAAACTTCAGGTGAAGTTTTTATCTTCATAGCTCAAGTGGAAGCAACAATGCCTCAAGTTCCTTTCTGTGTGCTATGGGAAAGAATAACTGCTGGCTGATAGCAGCTGCCTGAACTGGGAGGATGTTATTCTCCACTGGGATAGCTCCCGGCACAGCAGGAACACAAAGGGGCCTCAGGGGGTGGCACACTGCATTTTCTCTTGAGATGTCTTCCCACAGAGCACCCATCTGAGTGCAGATATAAGCAGCAAGGCCTGGAAAAGGACTGCCCCAGGCCTTGATCCCCTAATAGGAAAGCAGAAGGCCTGACCAAGAGCTCTGGCTCACTGCCCAGCCTTCCCTGGCAGCTCCTCCAGCGTGGGTACTTTGCTGAGCTTGCAGCCAGACACAGCCTCCTCTGGGGATGGTACTGCTCAGGAGGAGTACACTGACACAGTGTTCTGTGGGTTTTCTGAGGCCTGTAGGAATTTATAACATTTTTCCTTTCAACAGCAAACACAGTTTGAGTCAGAGTTGCAAATAAATCAGAAAAATCAGCTAATTACCTGAGCGAATCAGCTCAGGTAATACTGCAGGACTGCAAGTACATCAAAGAGGAGACTAAGAGTAATGCCCTACAGTCTTTTCTGGTATGTGTTCCTCCCAGTCCTGATTAATAACTACTGTTAATAAGCTGAACAGTGAAAAAATTCCTCAATATTTATTATATGTACACAGACTGTTAAGGAAAAAAAAAATGTGCTTGAATGTTAATGATCATTCTATGATTTATGATAGAGCCTGAAATCTCTATGCAAAAAGGAGAGGAGATCAAAGGGAATCACATCCCATTTTGCCTCCTGAGGCAGCTTGGGGACTTCACTTCTCACATCCCTCTCAGCAAGGAAAAAATTTGAGCTCCAAATAGAAGAAAAATAAGGCAGGCTTTAGCAACTGAACCATCACCGTCAACTGCAGAGGAGTTACTATGGCAATGCTGAACAGCCTCTGAGCTCCTCCACTGCAGGCCCAGCAGTGCTCCTCCACGTGCCACGTGCAGCAGCAGGAGCCACGTGCCCAGGTGCCCTGCTTTCTGCTGAACAGAACAGCAAATGCGGGGATTAAAAGATGTGATTTGCAGTTTTCCATTCTCCATGGAAACAGTCTTGGAGTATTAGGGGAAGGTCCAGAATACAGTTCCTGTTCTGTGCCTCAAGAAGGTATATCCCACTGCTTAGAAGACATTTCATAAGCACATAACATTGTTACTACAGGGATTTAAGCACTTCTGAAAATAGAACCATCTCACTTTGAATTATAGATGCCCTGACACTGCCCAGGGAGGATGGTATCATTTTTTGGCAGAGCACAGCATCAAGCTCTCCGTAAGTAATGGATCTAATCCTAGCACTAGGCTAATCAATTAGTAATTGTAACTTTCTGT
This sequence comes from Pavo muticus, assembly GCA_016647715.1. Classification (NCBI taxonomy): domain Eukaryota; kingdom Metazoa; phylum Chordata; class Aves; order Galliformes; family Phasianidae; genus Pavo; species Pavo muticus. Next base: position 141,356 of record JACDJE010000625.1, read on the forward strand.
ACGTCAAACAATTGGGGTGACAACCCTCACCGGTATCAACCTTCCTCTTTGAGGACCAGAGGAACACGTGTCACCTTTCCTATTGCCAACAGTATGTGCTTGGTGCTGCACAGAAAGCACGCTTTTGCTTCTAATTCTTTATGAGGCAGCATTTAACATTTATGCTTGAACAGCAACCACAAGCTCACAAAAGAAACTGGGGTCCTTTGCACACAGCAGGCAGACATGTGAAGGACACCTCCGCCCCAAGATACCTCTGCTGAGAGCAAAGCTCCTGCAGTTCACCAGGCGCCATAAGGAGACATCAGGGTGGAGCCCCGCAAGAACTCCGTGCTGAGTTTACCTCTGTTTTTGTGGACAAGGAGTCCTCTTCACAAGCAGTCCTGCTAACACGCCCATGGCTTTTGGCCAGTGCTGCCGCTTTCTGGGCAGCAGACGGACGGGGTTAGCACACGCGTGTTGGCTGGTGTAAGGTCAGCCCCAAATTGTCTCGATGAAAGGTGAGACAACACAGTCATTAAATATACTATGCAACGTATTGTCTGAGGATATAGTGGGTTTTTGCATTGCTACACGCTCCGTAAAAAAGCTGTCACTGAATAATAAGCGGCAGAAAACCTCTGACACACTGCGCTATTTATACAGCCGAGCATTCATCACGCCCGTCCTTACAACATCTGCCTCCGTTACGTCTCAGCTCCGGCGCCTCAGCGTGAAATCCATAAAACTGCAAATAAAGTCAGCGCTGGGGCTGCTCGCGTTCAACGCGCTACAATCTCCGCAGGCTTCAGCGGGCGGCGGCTTGGGGCGGCCCCGTCCCGCACCTGCAGCACAGGGCAGCGCCGGACCCGGGCCGGAGCCGGAACCGCAACCGATCCCCGCGCTCAGCGCCCCGGAGCGGGCGGGCGGCGGCGGCACCACGTGTCGGGGCGGGGAGCGGCGGGGCCGGGCCGGGCTCCGCCACCCGCAGCGCAGCGGCCGCCGCAGCAGCAGCCGCTGAGCGCGTCCCTCTCGCCCATGCCAGGTGCCCGGGCCGGGCTGCGCCGTGACTGAGCACCATGGGGCCCCTGCGGGAAAGCGGCAAGGTGAGAGCCGGGCGGGAGAGGGCTGCGGCGGGGCACGGGCAGCGGGAGGCGGCGACACCGATGGGCTGCGGGGGAGAGGCGGGTTGCGGGGCTGGGAGCTGCGGGATCGGGGAAATTCGGGCTGAGGGAGGAGCGGGGCTGCGGGACCGGGGTTGGAGCG
>JACDJE010000625.1:142845-248228 GCA_016647715.1 Pavo muticus
CGGGGGCGGAGGCCGCCTCCTGCCCGCCTCCGCGGGCGGCAGAGGGCGCGTCCGAGGGGCGGCGGGCGGGAGCGGGCGCTGACGGCCGGGGGGCTTCCTTCCTTCATTCCCGAGGAGGAGCAGAAGGCACACCCGGAGAAAGAGGTGTCCCGCAGCCGCATCCCCCGCCTCGTCCTCCGGCCGCAGCCGCCTCAGCAGCGCAAGGTGTCGCCCGCCTCCGAGTCGCCCTTTTCGGAGGAGGAGAGCCGGGAGTTCAACCCGCCCAGCTCCTCCGGGGGCTCTGCCAGGACCATCAGCAGCAACAGCTTCTGCTCAGGTACCTGCCGGGCCCCGGCCCTACAGCAGCGCAGCCCCCGATTCCCACTGCAGTCAGATCTGCTCTTCTCCTACGTGTCCGTAAGTGACACCAGATGTTTCCATTTCGAATTCCGAGGGCTTAGCTCTCTGCTGCTAAGAAGCTGGCAGTTGGATTGCTATGGAATAGTTGCTTAAAGAGAAAGATTTTCCTTAAAACCCACGGTGTCTGCGTGAGGAACTGTGGAAAGCCCATGAGCCGGAGCCTGCAAGGCGGGGCGGTGGCTGCCGAAGGTGTGGGTCAGATATCGTAACTCGTTTGTTTTTGTGACACTGATCTCCATGCATGAGTTGGAGCACAGTGTGCAGGTGGAGTGTTCTTGTTCCATGGAAGTTACCTTAGGGTGTTTGAGGGCTCACTCTGTCCCCGGGCAGCACGCAGCCTTCCCTGAGCTGGGCATTGGGTCATGGAGCAGAGGGAATCACTGCAGACCAGATTATTGGGTCTGCTTTCCAGACCCAGTGTGTGTCAGGGACTGCTCAGTGTTGAACATTTGGCATTGGTGGAGTTCAGCACTAAGTCCCCATCCAGCAGTGAGTCACTCGAATGCTCAGTAGCTGTGAGTAATCCCCCAGCTCTGTGGAGTGCTTCATCCCGTAGGAAATTATGCACATGGGCAATGGCTGTGAGGATCAGATCATGGAGCCCTTGGCACTGTATGCATGTGGTGGTTTTAAAGATAATTTGGTGACTCAAAGTTTGTTTTTAATAGCTGGTATTTTGGAAACATTCTCTATCTCACTAAAACTCTGACTTGCAATGAGTGTTTTGTAATATTCTGTTTCAGAGCAAGTTCCTCAACTTTCCTTTTCTTTTTTCATTAAGTATTTAAGTTACTGAGCCCAATCAGAAATAGTCACATTTATCATTTTCTTCACTAATTTGCTGTTTCTCTCAAGAATCAGCACTTTAGCAGTGTACGCAAACAGTGAATTTCCCTAGATGAGGAACACAATATCTGTGCCCGATTCCAGTATTTCCCTCTTAGCCTGGATAGATTTTGCAATCCGGGCTCAGCAGTGATCTGCTGGTTATTGTTTGCGAAACAATGCAGGTCGTTAAACAAACAACTGCTTCGCTCTGAGGAGTGCTGAAGTATTTATCCCACACTGCGTGCATCCCTCCATCTTACCTGTTGGGGTTTGCCTGCTCCCTCGTAAGGAACCAAGAAGTAAAATCATTTGAAGCTTTCTACAGATGCATTATTTTTTTATGATCTCTCATAAATGGTTGGGTTTTTTCTTGTTTTCTTTTTTCCCCCAATCTTTTGGTTTTGCATCCCATTCTTCAGATCTACTCAGCATGGTGCTGCCAGAGCTGTCCCACCATGCTGTATCAGCTATTTCATGACTCCCCATAGCAACTCTGTGCTTGCTGTGGGAGTCAGACAGTGCTCACAGAGGTACTGAGTAGTGTGGTGCTGCTGTCTTAATCTTCCTCTTGAGCTCAACTGGGAATACTTTTATTTCTTCTATTCATGTTTCCTTCTTTGAATGCTGCCTTGGTTTAGCTTGCTTACCTGATTTCCTCATTCTCTGAAGCCCCTTTGCTGCCTTTCACTGGGAGTCCTTCTGTATTGCCACACACCCAATGTAGGCTGAACATCCCCAGCAGCAGCAAGGCCTCCAGCCAGCCTCTCCATCTTCACTGGAGGGTGACGTGCAGAAAGTGGATTTAAAATTAGTGGCAACGCACTTGGAGCAGAAAAGGAGAGCAGATGGAGGGTGTGATGAATGATAGTGTGATGGCAATATGTAAAGCTCCTGAGCATTTGGATAAATGTCTTTTTTATAAGTTCTGTAGTGATCATTAAGCTCTATAGTTTCTTGTTAAGCAGTAGGGATTGTACAGTTCCTTTCCTTCTGAACCTCCAGAAAAGTATCTACCTTTCTTCTCTTATTATTGACACCAGTGATTACGATGGGTAGATTCTTTTTCCCACCAGAAGATCTGATTTTTTTACCTCTGTCCAAGTAAATATTTCCTGTCTGATTCCCTAGAGAGAATCCCCTAGAGGGTCTGATTCATTTCTGGCATTGTCCATTTCCTTGTGAGCTTATATTGGTCCCGATGCATAAGTGAAGGCTTGGATTTCTCTCTCTAACTCAGAGCAGCAGTGTCTTCTGAATATCATTAAAGATGCTTTAGGAAGGCAAAGGACAGGAAGATAAGTTCCTTCGGGAACTGTCATGGTGTGAGTATGGTAGCAACAGCAAAAAGTGCTGCTCAGCGATCGGCAAAAGGTGCTTCATTTTCTTCCACATAGTTCCTTATGAAGAAGTTGTTAGTTCTGGCTGAGGTAAGCTTTAAATCTGCATGATCAGCTCCTCCTTGTCCTGTAGGACTGCATCAGAGGCTCAGTTGTTTGTTTGGTCAAGTTTCTACAGTTGACTTTGTGTCCATTTCACTTTGTAAGACTGCATGAGCCACAGAGGGACTATCAATCCGTTTTTCGTGCAGTATTCCTGATATAATGTCTTTTTAGTATACCTTGTTTGTCCAGAACTGAAGTGGATGCTCTGAACATGGTGTGGGAAGCTGAGTCTTTGCATCAGTATTCACCACATACAATCCCTCTTTAACATCTTAGCACATCTGGGGTCCTGTTGGTCATCTGATATGAGAGCACTGCTCTACCCTCAACCTCTGCTCTCCTTCGGCTTGGATGTCAGCCACAGAACTCGTATGTCAAGTGATGAAAAAACATTCTCCCAGCAGCATTATCTGGCTGGCCTGCTGCTGAGCGTTCCTCATCTCATGAGTGTTTCCCTCATAAGTATCTCCTGGTATTGAGCCTGCCATGCACCCTCACCTTGTCAGCTAGAGGACTGCATTTTAGCACCACAAACATATGATTCATTCATGGGTCTCTGGCTGAGGGGCTGCACTGAGGAGGAAGAAGGCTCCTCCGGCCATTGCAGTTGCAGTGTTTGCCTTATAAGAAATAGGATACTGGGGGTGGGTATTATGCTTTTATTGTGTGTACACATCCTTTTGATACCGGCTAATTGCTTCTTGGATTGAAGGCAGCCTGGAATTGCCCAGCTCAATAATAGTCAGCCTAGCTTTGAATTTTAAAAGAAAGTTCATTAGGACATTGTTGGTTTTTTTGTTTGTTTGTTTTGTTTTTCTTCCCCTATTTTCTGCCTATGAATCGCTTGGATTTTGAATTTCTTACTGTGAGGAAGAGTTCTGTAATGCTACCTTTTTATAGACACTCAGCCTTCTCCTCAGCCTGCATCCAGAAGCCAGCTGGCCAAGTTTCTGCAGGTAGGGCTGCTTTGCAAGAAGCACTTGTGCATGTAACCATCAGTTCAGCAGCAGACTTTATGAGCCAGACAAGCTGTTTTATTCCAGTAACAAAATGTTCCACTTTTTGTAGTCTTGTCTACAGATTCCATTTTTAACTAGAGTATGTAGTACTGCAGGCCGTTGAAAGACAGCAGTATCTCTGCGTGTAAGTGATTGTGATTCACTCCCCCAGAGTGTTCAAAAAAATATATATATGTATATATATTTGCTTTTCCTTTCAAATTTCCAGGTCTGGATTCAGTCCTTATTTCTTAACTTTTTTTTTTCGTGGCATAAAGATCTTCTTTTAAAAACGTGTTCCTCAAGCCTGTAGTGCAATAAATGTGTTCTGGTGATGTGGCTGCGCTGTGGTTTCTGGGGTGTAACATAGCAGCAGCAGGAAGTTCTGTACCATGGTTGCCTGCTCAGTGGCTGCCATGCATGGTCCACTTGAGCTTTGAGACTGTGTGCCAATTGGACAAGCTGCTGAGAGATGGAGGGGCTGAGTTCATAGTGCATATGCCAAAAAAGGGTGTGGGCTCCCAACAGCCTTATTAAAATAGTGTGGATGCGTTACCCCTAGCCGCAGGTTGGAGGAGAGGGGAGTCCATTAACCTGTGTTACTGGGCAAAATGCTGCACCTTCTGTCACCCTCATAAATCATATCTTTGCTTTGTTGAAGTGGGTTGTATCACAAACCAGCCAGCCCTGCAGGCTCCAGCATTGAAGTGTATGTACTTAAATTTGTATTTCTGAATAGGAAAAAAATAGACGAAAATGAATTTGCAGTGTTTTAACAAGTCAGCAAGGTAAAGCCTAGGGCATTAGTATAAACTACTAAAATAATTACCCTATTATTGATGTGTATGTATATATACAGTTACTCCTTGTGTATGTAAGTTTATGTATACAGATATTATCGTGGAAACGGTGAGCTGTTCTGTTCTTCTTGTTTGTTGTTCTAAGAAGAAATGTTCTGTTTCAATAACTCCTTCTTGGCTCCTTTTTTTTTCTCACAGTTACTGAATTGTGCGCTTAAAAGTGCTCAAATGCCTGAATCTGAAAGCTCACCCTTCTATCCCTCCTGCTGGAAGCTGCACTTTTGCACAGCGCTTTTGCCATTTTTTCAAACTTCTGAAGTAGAGCTGTTCCCCAGAGAGTGTGATTGCAGCACTCTGTGAGGCAGTTTAGCAATCACTCATATTAATTTTCCAAAAACTTTGAAACAGAATCTACTTCTAAAAGCACGCTCCTGGCCTTTGCATAAAGGCGATGCTGGTGACATGCTTCCTTTTCTCACTGCTGTTTCCCTGGAGAATTTCCTGCTGGGCCAACGTGCATGCAATAATTCATTATTGCTTCATGCTGTTATCCACCATTTCTGTTTCTGTGCAGCAGAGATGTGTTCCAAACATGGAAGTGAGAAAAGTGCGTAGGTGCTAAGAAGCACAGCCTGCCTTTTCCTCTGTGTTTGGCCTTTCCCTGCATCCCTTTCAACTTCAGTCTTTACTGCCTCTTACTACGTAACTGTTCTTTTGTGTCTATACCACACAACAACATCTGGAAGCCAAAATATTTGACCTTTTGAATGTTTGTTGTTACCTTTTTATGTATCTGTCAGCACTTTACAACCTGACCCAGATCCTACTGAAGTCAGCAGAAGCATTCCCATTGTCTCTGGGACATTTTGGACCGTGTCCTGAGAACACTTAGTGCTGGTCCCTTTCTAGTAGCATTTGTTACAGTCTGCTGTGTCCTGTGATGACTGTAATGGCTAAAATCTAGGCTGTACGGTATGCTTTTTCACTACCAATATGTAATCTAATACTCTTGCTTTAAAGTAGTTTTCCTGCAATTTTGTGTTGAGTTGAAAAGCATCCTGCCTATTGAAGAACATCACAGCTTGTAAAGGAAATTAAACATTTATCTAATCATAAGTTTTTGATTACTTTTGGATTAAAATAAATAATGGAATCATGATACTTTAAAAGAAATTCTCACATTATAACTGTGCATTTAAAAGGTTGATATCTGCCCTCAACATCTTGGATCAGTGTTTTGACATATATATCAGCAAATGCAGTCAGTGGGTTCTATGGTGATGCTAAATGCCAGTCTGAGATAGAACAATTAAAAAAAAAAAAAAGAGAAAGAAATACACCTACAACAATGGATAGACTCTGTGTGGTTTCCAAGCAGCATTAGAAGGTAAACAGTGCAACCTTAGGAGGTGATGTTCAAGCTGCAAGGCTCACAGCTGTGTGCTGTCAGCCATGGAGATAGAGCAGTATGGGAAACAAGGAGTATAACATTTATACCATTTGGCGAACAGTTAAGAGTTTTATTTGTGATCTGTTTTATGTATTTTCTTTACAAAAATGGTGCTTTCAAAACTGGGTAGAATGTTTATCATTTCTTCCCTTGCTGCACAATGGAATTAAATGCGCTCAAAAAACCGTCTGTATGCATGTATATTTCACATGATGTGGATATGAAATGCACAGTGTTAGTTGCATGTGATGTAGTCAAATAGCAGCAGGAGTTCCATTGCCAACTATTGACCTCAGAATAGGTCAGAGAGTTCTGCAAAAGTTCCTTAAAAACTAATGAATTATTTTTTTCTTCTCTTTTGAGACTCTGTGCTTTCCTCTTTTTCTTTAAAAATTTCAGGTAGATTTTCAGTCCTTTACTGCATTAAACACATTGCCCGAATGTTTTCTGAGGCATGATATCAAAACTCAGGAGCTGTTCTATTCCTGATCACAGCGTTCTCCTAGTAACAGCACTCTTTTTATTGATATTTTGCTAGCAGGCCTTTATGCTTTTGTTCTCTAATAGCAGTACCATTAGCCGTGCTATAAATTTAATTAGAAAGCTAGTAAACTGCAATTATATAGCCCTTTTTCAGATGGTTTCCCAGAACTCACATCAGTCCTACTTATTAATGAAGTGTTCAAAAATAATGAAGATTAGCAAAGGCATCATTCGCTGCCAAAGTCAATTAAAATTTGTTGTTTTGGAGTAACAGCTATTGTCAGTCAGATGTCATTAGCTGATATCTGTGGGGACATGTTTATTGGAAATACTGCATTGTGAACAATTTCTAAGCTTTAAGAGGGGATAAATCCATCTTCTTTGACTGTCCTCTCCCCTCTTCTGCAGAGTGTGAGCCTGTCACACTTTCACCATGCTGTGAGTAAGCAGAGGGCACCTTTGCTGAATGCAGTGAGCAGCTTGTGTGCTGAATTGTAAGCAGTGCCTGGTCAGGCTCTTGACATGACAAATGCAAGCTGGTAAAGAACAGGTTTGGGGGTGTCTGTACACTCATGGTAGGAGCAGAGAAAAGAAATTGGAGATGTGTAGTCTTTGATAATACCTACTGGGTTACTTTTTGCAGCTATAACATTAAAATAGCTTGGAAGATGGATTGGGGGAAAAAAAAAAAAAAAAGATGGTCCCCAGCTGTGGAATATATACAAAATCAAGGAGAAGTAAACTCCTGAGAATGTAGTTTGTCCAGCCTCTTTTTTGAGGAAGGACCATTGCCAGCACTACGTCACATCAGCCATGGCTTTGTCTGCCTGAGCCTTGAGACATTTCAAGGACAAGAGTCTTTGTAACCTTCCTGCTTGCCCTAAGGGAGTGGTGAGCTGCTAGCCTGCCTAGCTGCAGCCAAAATGGAGCAGAGTTAATTCAAGTTTTGTCTGCAGAGACATGGGGATTAAATGTGGAATTAATTTGCTTAGCAGGATTTCATATAAGTAGGCCTTGTCAGATAAACCTCTTCTCTTTTTTGGACAGGGTTGTAGTTTTGATTGCTCTTCTACCGTCCTTTAGAGCAGAGTAGAAATTAAACACAACTCCAGTAGATCTTAAAAATCTAGAATGAATTTGGCATTGATCAGATGGACTAAAACTAGTAGCATTTTTAGGGTTCTTCTTTTAGTGAAGAATTCAATATTTTTGTCTGTAATTTTGTAAAATTGTCCTGGTTTGCAGGTGACAAATTGTTAGTGGCAAATGACTAACCATCCGGAGTGTGTGAAGTAGCCTGTTGGAATGGCTGCGGTGAGAACGAAATGCTGTAGCACAGACAGGAACCGAGGAGAACATTCTTGCCTTAAGCTGTGCTCCCTGACTTATGCTGAATGGGAGCTGTTTTCCTTCCTCTTAAAGTCTCATGTTGTGGGTGTGAGTATGCCCCACCTCTGTCTTCTTAGGTACGCTTTCATTTATACTGTTACACTTCATCCCTTTCCTTTGGTTCTCAGTGTTACCCAGTTTTTCCAGAATGATATTGTCAGTTTCCTCTCAATAATGTTTCCTGGTGGAGGAGTGAGCCCTTACACCCGCTGGTGTAGCTGCCCAAGTCAGCGTGGTGGTTGATGCAGTCAATGGAGAGGGCAGGTCCTCCAGGCAATGATATGGCTTATGTTCTCTGGAGAAGTCTAAATACAGCTGACTTAGCCTCTAGAGGAGCCTATTCCTCTCTGTTTACTGTAGAAAGAGTGTTAGCACATGGATCTTAGGTGATACATTCTTTGGTGTCTGCCAGCAACTTTTATTAATTCATAAAGACTCACACATTACAAGACCAGCAATGAGAACAACACCAAAGCAACTCTTAGGGATTTAAAACTGTGGAGCAGAGCAACAGAAAGAGAGATTATCCTGAAAAATTGTGAATGGCCTTGATGGTTCATTGCCAATAACCAGCTCATGGTGCGTCATCCTGACAGGGCCCTAGATGTACGGAAAGGGAACTGCCAGAGAGAAGTCAGAATGCAGTCTCAGTATGCTGAGTGGGTTAAAGTTCATTAGAATCCTGTGTTTAGTTCTGGAATCCACATTTCTTTGGAGAAAAACAGAGTGCAAAGTTTGAATACTGATCAGTGGAACTTTGAGAGAAGATGAAAATGTGACAGTAGAAAAGAGGTCAGGTAGGGGACAGGCGGTGTAGGCTTGTAAAAACAAAACTAAATCTGACAGCTAGGAGTGAAAGTAGAAGTAAGTGAGTGCTTCTACAGGAAGAGCATGATTAATTATCTAGATGGATTAAATAAGGGGGTTGGATATGTAGTATTTCTTGAAGACTTGAGAAGACGAGAATATTTTTCTAAAGAAGGCTCTAAACCAAATTGCAGTGGAAACTGTAAAGCCTCTGAGCTCAGAATATCATGTGTGGTCTTACAGTCTGTGAAAGCAATTTTTTGTCAGTTGTTAAGAGTATTATTGACATAACACTTTTGACTTTAGTATTTGAAAGTTAGTGCATGCAAACATCAGAGTACACCAAGCAATTTCCGAGAACGTTTGAGAAGACAACCATCCCATGCTTGGCTTTGGAACTTGGCCAGTGTATCTGAACTGGGAGAGGGGTTAGGCACAGCATTTCAGTGATGAAATCCAGCTGATGCTCAAAGGGAAGAGCTGCTTCCAGAACGCTCTTGGGAGACAGCTCGGAAAACAGCCACCATGGATATAGCAAGGAAAGCAATGAAAGTCACGTGTTACTTATGTGTTTTCCCTTTGTTTGACATGTAGATAATACAGGCAAGATCAGTAGACTTTCACTGCAGTTTTTGCCAGCTTTCTCTCTGCTATCCTGATACTCATGCCTGCAAAGATAAATCAAGCATGTTCCTGAGAAGTTGTACCTGAAATCCTTTTTGGGTAAGACTTACCAAGTTATAAGGTGCTCCTTAGACCTTGTCGAAAACTGCATTCTCACCGCATCTTCAGCAGAAGGTAAATTCCATTCTGGCTCACTCACTCCTATTTCCCCATAGCCAGCTTTGGAAACAGATTCCTTACCTTGGCCTAATGCTGGACAGCTTGGCATTTTTCACCTCCTTTGTCAGAGCTGCTGGCAGAGTTCTGGACAGATATGGGGAGATCTCAGTCCCACACTACCTCCCTTGTATCCCTGAAGGCTTCTCTAGCAAGAAGAAATGAAGGCAAGTGCAAGAAATCTGCCTTGCACTGGGCATGTGGATGGCACCTGGGTGTTCCCCAGGATTCTCCTTGTAGCAGAGCAGCGAGGAGCAGGTTGGTGGGGAGCTGTGTCCCTCTCTGCACAGCACAGCCTCACTTGCCCACGATGATGACCTCCCATGTCTCGCTTGCAGCTGTTCTTCTTGTGATAGCAAACATTTTGATTCCTTAAAAGGCACTGAAAAAAGCTGACACAGGATGTGTCGCAGTGTTGAACAGTTTGGAAAATTTATGATTTTGTTCATTCTTCTGGCTAGTATCTTATAGAAGGATAGAAGTTATACGTGACATAAAAATAACAAACTGTCAGAAGAATGGAAGTTCAATAAAATCATTCATTTTCTTCAGTTGGAGTGGGAGTGCTCACCTGGTTATCAGTGGGTCTAAAGGTCGTGAGTGGTGTGCGCAGAGATCTATTGTTCCTTATGCCAGGCTCATTTGTTCATTTAATAAATGCCCTGTTGCAGCAAACGCTGTAGTCCTTAAGCATAAGTTAAGGTTATGTGGGTTATGTTATATGGGGTAATCTGATTGTACAATGTGATGTGTTACAAGAGGCAATGGTAGGAGGGCTTGAAATTGAAATGCTTATTCTTGCACTCTTTCTTCAGCTACTCTGTTTTCATATCTCAGAGATGTTTTTACTTGTTTTTTTTTTTAATGCCCTAATTCTTAATGCTGCAGCTTAGCTATTTCATCATTACAAGGTTCCATTGGTTCTTGAGGTTCTCCAAATGGAATCCCCATAGCTCAATGAAGTCTCCCGTGTAAACCACTTTGGTAAGGTCTGCAGAACCTTGACAGGAATTACAGTGATTTTGTTGATGGAGATATGAAGTAACTAGTTTATTTTTCAGTTGTCTTTTTTAGTCTTTCTTTTTTTTTCTAATGCAGTTTTGGAAATGATGCTACATAAAGAAACATAAAGAAAGTGCAGAGGCTGTAAGAAAAATCAAACTGCGCGAATATGGACTTCTTCATAAATATATTTTATTATAGATGTTGGTGTGCTTCTAAAGAGAAGTCTGCTTATATACAGTTCCAAAGCTCTCTCAGCCATGCTGATTTACTCCACTGTTAGTAACATTTGTTCAGCCTGCAGAAGAGAATCTGAACCCTTGAGAAAACGAAATGGGCACTGATCTGGCAGAAAGCTGCCTCCTCTCTTGTCTGTGTTGAATTATATTGTGATGTTGATATGAATGGAAAGGATAAAAGGAAAAGAATGGTAACCAGACATAGGGAAAGCTATAGCACATGGAAGGATGCAGGTATTACACTGTACTGAGGGAGCAATAGTTAACAATAGCAAAGGCTTGTCTTTGCTAGGGAGGGAGATGTGGGAAGATTAGACACTTTAGAGTGTCCTTCTCATAAACATACAATTGTGTACTGACTGAACAGTCTGCCCATGCAAAGCTCATTGCAGGATCGGGCTTGGCCTTTGTTATGAACACGATGGAAGTGGTCGGTACAATATGGTCATGCAAATTACTTGGCTCAGCTGCAGGTACTTGAGTTTCATATTAGGTAAAGGTAATGCACTGGAAACAGTGCAATTGCATAAGTAAGATGGCAGCTTTCATTTTGTCCTGAGAAAGAACGAACAATTACGTTTCTCCTGGAGAGAATATTGAAGGGTTCCCAGAGTCGGGGTAGTGTGTTTGGTTTTGTTGCCTTTCTGTAAAACGACCGTGACTTTTACAAGAGAAGTGATTATTCAAGAAGGATTTAGATGAAGGAGGTGAGGGGAGTGGTACGTGGGTTTTGTCTCGACTCTGACTTTCTACTTTGAGTGTAATTGTTAAGAGCTGGAGTGTTTATATTCCTGGAGATCAGAAATGCTGCTCTATTCCAAGCAGTGATTACCGGTGTTTGCAGTACGAGCGTTCCCTCAGAATTGTGCTTTAACAAAAGCAGTCCACATGTAATGCGCCCTTTTCCAGAAAGAGGTAACTCGCATCCACTTGTTAAAAATGAAAAAGCTCTGTGATCACGGTCACTATAAAAGAAAAAAACAATCTTGAGAAAACTTTACTAATTGCAGATAAATGACAATCTTGACTTTGTATATGTAGATTATGTTTAGATAGTTCTGTCAGTCAGTAGTTCTCTTGTTCAGATGGGGACATGGGACATATGTGTCCCTGCTCACTTTCCATCCACTGTAGACACAGTGACCCGAACCATTCTCATGTCTTGTGCACGTTTCTTAATGCCATTGCATCCTCTAACATTGCTAATTTAAAAGAGCTTATTTTAGGTATGAATTATTATTGCGTATCCCCTGATTTTACCTTTGTTAGACATATGAAACAAGCGCTCACCATTTTAGTCCACCAAAAGTCATTGGAAACTTAATCACAAATGGGAGAAAATAATAGGTACTTGCCAGGTTTCTGAGCCAAATTTAGATGTATCCTGTAAGATTGTAAATAGTTGTAGCCTATATGTGTGTGTATATATATATATATATATTTAATTCTGCTAACTTCCTGTAATTACTGGTTGGAAATTTTGATGTTTTCCCTTTTCAGATGACACTGGCTGTCCTAGCAGCCAGTCAGTATCTCCGGTTAAGACTCCTTCTGATGCTGGACACAGTCCAATCAGTTTTTGCACCGGTAGTGATGGAGACTTCTCCAGGAAGAAATTCAGTGCAGGAACAATGAGTGAAGGAAACTCTCAGCTGGCTCGATATAAGAAGGAGACAAAGACAAGCCTTGCAAAGCCCGGTGAGTATAACATAGTTCTTTTCATTTAAGTAATTACACTCTCTAATTGACAATTACATCTACAGGTGTCCACATGCTTTGTATTGTGCTGCCTGTGATACAGCTAATGTTGATAGTAAATAAAAAAGATAATTGGGTTCTTTCTATGGAACCACCTGCAAGGTTTGAAAACACTATGAGTATTAGCTTTTTCATGGAAATGTAATTAATTGATGTCTTCACTTTCTTTTATGAGGCTGGCTGGTGATGTCAAATAACAACTGAAATGTATTTTATCCTATTTCGTGGTAATTGCACACATCGTTCACTGGCCAAAGATAAATTAATCTTACTATCAAAACAACAAATTAAAGTCTTCTAATGTTGTTAGATTGATGGTTAGACCCTGCCTAAAGTTTATGCCATCAGGCTGCGATAGCTCTCGGGATACAGCATGTCAAATCAAGACAGGATAATGGGTAGAGTGCATGTGGGAGTTATGCAGATGTAACTCCATGGTGCATTGTCTGAATGAAGAGCTTGTCTCCCATTGCCTCAAGCTAATGGGCCACCTTAGACCACCAATTAAATCAGCACCTGCTTGTCACACATCCAAGGCTAAATGTCCTGGTGTGTCATGGGCTGCTGTAATTTTAATGAGTAGATATAAAATGAATTTGTGAATCACATACAGACAGCTCTTGATAGCAGATTGTCAGGATATTTCTGCCTTTAGCTCTTGATTACAAATGGCCAGGATATTTTCACTGTTATTTAATTAATCTCGGAGACAGGGTGTTTTGACTCTGTGCAGAGCCAGCTGCAGAACTGACATGGTTTACGAGCTCAGGTACCTCATGGCTATATTGTTTCCAGAGTTATTTTACCTCTATAAGCATTTTAGACATTTTCATGAGGAGTCATCTCAGATTTTCCAGGACTATATTTCTGAAATCAGAAATAGCAGAGAATCAGTTGCAAAAACTCTTCACTGGCTTGGTCTTCAAAAGGGCTAATTAAGTCTGACTTATCGCTATCCTTGCAAAGTTCTTCAGATCATTTCATAGCTGCTGTATTACTTGTGTGTTCTCAGTCTCTCATTAGTCTGCATCATGACACTAGATTATATTCTTTTTTTAAGATATGTTTCTTATTTCATTAAAATCAAGGAATTTGATGCAGGTAGAATGTGGAGAACATTGTAAACGTCAGTCAAATCTGCAAACATGGCTCTCAAAACAATTTTGTATATGCTTGCAAATGTAGCTTAAGAAAATGCGTATGAAGAATTTTTAAAGTTTATTCTACTGAAGAATCCTCTACACATGGAAGAGTTATGCATGTGTTTCAATAAATGACTTCATTGTTTTCAATTATTACACTTAAACAATAATGGTAATTTAATAGACTTTTCCATTAGTTGTCAGAAGTAGCCTTCATTTTGCTTGATGGACAGAGGAAAAAGATCTGGGGGAGTTAGTGGACAGTCAGCTGAGCATGAGCCTGCAGTGTGCCCAGTGGCTAAGAATGCCAGTGGCATCCTGGCTTGTATCAGAAATAGTGTAGCCAATAGGAGCAGGGAAGCGATCATCTCTCTGTACTCAGCACTCATGGGGCTGCGCCTCAAGTGCTGTGCTCAGTTTTGGGCTCCTTACTACAAGAAAGACATTGATGCCCTGGAGCATGTCCAGAGAAGGGCAACAATGCTGATGAGAGGACAGGAGCACAAGTCTTGGGAAGAGTGTCTGAAGGAACTAGGATTGTTTAGTCTGGAGAAGAGGAGGCTCAGGGGAGACCATATCACTCTCTACAACTCCCAGAAGGGAGGTTGTAGTGAGGTGGGGATTGGCCTCTTCTCCCAGGTGATTAGCAATAGGACAAGAAATGATGGCCTTAAGTTGCATCAAGGGAGATTCAGTTTGGGTTTTAGAAAATGTCTCTTCTTTCTAGTGAGTGGTGAGGTATTGGAACAGGCTGCCCTGGGAGGTGATGGAGTCAACATTCCTGGAGGTTTTCAAGAAAAGGATAGGTGTGGCACTGAGTGATATGAACTAGAGTGGTCACAGGCATGGATCGATGGTTGGACCAGATGATCTTAGAGGTCTTTCCAACATTAGTGATTATATGATTCTATGATTTCAGATCTTTCAACTGATTTAGTCTAGATATTTAAAAATATTTACTTTTCAGACAGTTCCTTTCCAATTAGGCTTATCACAGAAACATAGAATCATCTAGGTTGGAGAAGACCTTCAAGATCATAAAGTGCAACCATCAATGTGACCTATTAAGCCCTGTCACTAAACCATATCCCGTAGTGCCACTTACACATGTCTCTTAAATACCTCCTGGGATGGGAAGTACATCACTTCCCTGGGCAGCCTGTTTCAATGCTTGACCACCCTCTCCATAAATAAATTAATCCTAAGGTCCCATCTAAACCCACCCTGGTGCAGCTTGAGACCATTTCCTTGGATCCTATCACTTGTCACCTGAGAATAGAGACCAGCACTCTCCTTGCTATAGTCTTCTTTCAGGCACTTGTAGAGAGCAAGGAGGTCTCTCCTCTTAGCCTTCTCTTTTATAGACCAAACCACAATTTCCTCAGCCACTCCTCTTGAATCTTGTTTTCTACTGGTTTCTCCAGCCTTATTGCTCTTCTCTGCACATATATTTATATTTGCCTGTCCTCTCTCTATATATTTTTTTTAGTTACCTGAGCAGTTTCAGTTAAATTTTTGAAAGAGTTGAAACATCAGTAAGGTTGTGTGAATGTCAGTCGAAAGGCTAAAAGGGCAAAATACACTTAAGGTGAAAAAATAGTCAGTAAAAAGGATTCAAAATCAACTTGTTTTATTAGTGTACTGCTTATGAGACTGCTTTTAATGTTATTTTTGGGGGAGACAGACATACTGACATCCTCATCCATTCATGTGTAGCTTTAACTTGTTATCTTTGTAGCTTCCTCTTAATGTGGTATGTTTGTATGGGTAGAGTAGCATCAGTATCTCTGTGCTGATTAATCTGTAAGTTTGGAAACTGATCTCTAGAGCTTCGGATTGTTGCTCCTGGGATCCATCAAAACTCTTCAGGCAGGAAGTGGTTCCCATTGCTGTCTCTTGGTTTCAAGTGAATCCAGTCCATTCCCTGTGACTTTTTTGTGCATGAATTTCTGGTGACTTGGAAAGATACAGCCTTTGTACAAAGAGAAGGCATTGTCTTGTAGCAAAACTTGCAGGGAGTAACAGGGGAATAGTAGAAAGGAAATGGATGTGGGAGGAGAGTAACAGCAGTATATCCTTGTCATACATAACCTAGTTCTATATACAGCTGGATCCCTCAGATTTCAGTGCAAAAAGAGTTGTGCATAACATCTTTAACTCTACC
Source organism: Pavo muticus (assembly GCA_016647715.1). Classification (NCBI taxonomy): domain Eukaryota; kingdom Metazoa; phylum Chordata; class Aves; order Galliformes; family Phasianidae; genus Pavo; species Pavo muticus. The sequence goes on from JACDJE010000625.1 coordinate 158,587, forward strand.
CGTGAGTCCTTTCTGATTTATGAAGATAATCTCTACACAGTTATTTATCTGGAATGCCTTGTGATAATGACTACATAGCAGTAATGACTACATAGCAGGAGCCAGATGTAAGATACAAACATCCAGTCTACCTATAACTTTTATGGACTGTGTCCTGTGCTACGTTTTTTGTGTGAGTACTTCAGTGTACACCTTCAAAATGCATATCGTTTAGCAGAAAATTTATTGCTTTCCAGGGTTGTCTTCTTGGAACATGCTGAATTTCAGAAGTAACACTCACACAAATATTTGGATAATTCAGGAAATGTTGGAGTGGGATAGCACTCAGAATGAACCCTTGGGACTTCTTTAGGCTGTTCCCAAGCTCCAGTGCTTTTCTTTTATGCTAGCAATATCAATCTCTCTTTTCTACACTTCAAATTATGAAATATGACATAGGTTCTTTTCTCTAACAGCCTAAGACATTGCTATATGAATCTAAGTCATACTCTGTTCTTGAAGTATTATCAAACAAGATTTGGATGTCCTTCACAATTTATGTTGTTTGCATAATGAACCATACTTAATCCCGGAATGCATTATCACTGCATCTTGCTAACCTTTGAAAGATTTATAAGCATAAAAATGTTATGCATTTGTTGATAATAGTTGATAATGTTTTCACTGTGCATTAAATCTAAACCACAGCAGTATTATAGGTGAATTTAGCTTAAAATCTGTGGCTGTTTCCCAGGAAAGAATAGAGAAGACAGTTACATTAGGGAAGATACATATAATCCTCTTCAGGATTGAGTTGGAAGCCTTTTAATTTCAAGATTTTAGAAGTTTTTCCCTCTTGGGGGTGTGATTCGTTTTTGCAATAATGAAAGTAGCAGAAAATGCACTACAGGAAATGGCTCTGCAACAAGACTCAAAAAGCTTAATTAACACTAGTCCTGATTCTGTGCCATGATATTGTGCTGAATCCTACAGCTTCTGTAACAAAATAAACAGGAGCATAAACATTTCTAAGCATTCACCTTCTTGTGCTGCTGCTTCTCCTTTGCAGGATCCATCCTGAATTCCCACACCTCATGTCTAGATCTTGTTAAGAATAGTGGAACTATTTTGCTTTGACAGTCTTTCTCATTTCATTTTTTTGCCTTCCATAAGAATGCTTAGCGCAAGGGTTCAAAATCTGGTCCTGCACGTTGGAAAGTCATGATAAACTAACAAAAATATATGGATAAGGAAAGGAATCTTGAGCAAGAGTTGTGTCAATAACTTTTTCAAGTCTTGTATGTTTAAAATAACACAAAGCAGTACTTGCATTTCAGTGTCCTTGAGCATCATAACTTGAGAATGTGTTCAGCATTTTTGGCAAAAGTTCTCATCATTGCCTTCTTACCTCTGATGCCACGGGCAGCCTTGGTCCAGCTTACTGAATGAGCTACGGTTGGAGTTGTCTCTGAGAGCCCATTGAGTTCTGAAGTTTAAATTATTAAGACATAAAACATTAAGATTTTCTCACCCTTGTCCCTTTTGAACCTTTGTAGGTCCCTTCCAACCCAAGCCATTCTGTGATGTATGCATAACTGTACGAAGGGGGTCCTAGGTGAGCAGCAGTTGGGGTTAGCTCCCAAGTCTTGTAAAGGCTGCCTGTTCATCATTCACAGCTCATTTCAGTAATAACCACTCCAGGTAGCAGCAAGCTACAAAAAATTATTCTCTTTCACTGTTGGTAAAACATTGACCATCTATTACTGGCTCTGGCTAAAATGGTAGCACTTTGGGTTAGAATGCAGGTATTGAAACATTGTTCTGTTTAAATTAATGAGAGAGTCTCAGAGGCTTCTACCACTCAGAACACCTGCCTTCGTTGGACAGTAGACACTGAGCACAAATTAAAAAACGTGGAATTCCATCTGAACACAAGGAAACACATTTTCCTGTGGCACTGATCTGATGCGGTACAGGTTGCCCCAAGATACTGTGTGGTGGCTATCCATGAAGATGTTCAAAACTCAGCAGGACACAGTCCTGGGCAGCCTGTTCCAGCTAAACATGACTGGGGCACGTAGGTCTCAAGAGCTGGATCTCCAGAGGTCTCTTCAAACCCCAGTGACTCTGTGAGTCTGCGTTGTTCAGAGGGTTTGTTTTTCCTTTAAACAGTTCATCACACAGATCTGTTGCTAAGTAGTTGCAGGGCACAGCTTGTGCTTTTCCTGCCCTATATTTAATTTCTGTGTACTGCCATTTTACTTACAATGAGTTCATAGACATAAAAGAGTACATAAAGTAATTCTAACAATCACTATTCAATTCAAAATGTTATTTAACTTTGAGCCATTAGAAGTAACGTTGTATTCAGCATGTATTTCCATTATGATCTTTTCTGCTTCTTCCTGGTAGATTTGTCAGGTCACAAAGCAATGAGCCTTTGGGCAGGATGCCTCAGTCTGAATCCTCTAACATCTTAGAGGATGTTAGAACTATTAGGATTTATAGAAGGGGCAGGTGGAGCAGGCTGTATTGGCCATAAGTTGGCCATGAGTGCTGAGTAGGTGCAGATGCTTCTTTATTTGACATTAGAGCTGATCACAGTTAACATAAAGGAGACTGGGGATAATAGGACTCATAGCATTTGGAAACATTACAGTTAGATCTAAATAACTTAAACAGATGAAACAGGAAATGCAAGTCTAGCTGTTAAAGCATCATGCTCTTCCTGCTGATCTTTTTGTGATGTTTAGTGTGTGAGCATTAGATTCCCAGCACACTAAATGTCCAGGAACTTACTCTTGAGGTCATTCTGTGCAACCACAGGCTAGTGAGAAGTTAATCTGGTATAGTAAAATTAACAGATAAGTTTATCCATATTGGTACTCTACTTCCATATCTGTATGTATTCTAAAAGCAGAGTCACTTCTGTTGTTTTAAAAACAAAACAGAAAAGGTCTGATTTAACTTATATTGCTGAGATCTGTCTGTATGATTTTACAGATCTTTTGTCAGCCCTCTTGCTCACTTCAGTGTAATAAGATAGGAATAATAGTAATAATCCAATACATTATATGTGCTTCATCTTTAAAACAGATTAGTTGGTGCATGAGTTCACTAAGAGGTTTTTCTTAGAGGCAGTTCTGGAAATAAGCTTCATCCTGACAAACTCCACCTTTCTGATTGCAGAAGGGTTTAATGATAGGACTTTTCCTGTGTTTCATCTTGGGAAGAATAAAAAAATATTAGAAAAGCATGTCTTACTTATGCATTTATCCAACAACAGCTTATTTTATATATGCATGGGTTTTGTTCATTTTCAGTACTGAACTTCTGCAAGCAGTGGGAAAATAATAGAACTGTTGTCCCTGTTGTTCAGGAACAAAGGTACAGAATACAAAAACAGATTTACAGAATGTGCTAACTGGAATAGATCCTGTGTCATGCAAAGAGATTCATTGTTCTGAGTTACGCTTTCACTTCCACGTTGAGAGTGGCCTCACTATAATTTCTCTCTCTTTCTGATAATAAATTGATGGAGCATCTTGCCTATGACCGTAAGTTGTCCACATACTAGTTTCTTTTCTTTCTTCATAAAGTGTTTAATTTAATAACAAACAATCACTTGATGTGGCTGTGCTTATTTATAAGTGTAAAACATAAATTCTCTGGAGTGTGCAGAAGCGAGAAGAAGAAGAGCAAAAGCTCAGCTTCCCTGAGCAAGTTAAACCTGATGAGGATGACTTTAACTTGAGCATTAGATTTTTAAGCAGCTCAATATTTGGCAAAGAACCAATACACAGAGGTCAATTACTTGTGCTTCTGGAGGGCTTTTCATCTACTTTGTAAAACATCACCTTGGCAATAAAATGGAGGAAGCTTATGTCATCTTTTCAGAAGTGTGTGTGTGCTTTGATTGCTTTGCTTTTGTGCATGTCTGAGAGTAGGCGGTGTAACCATCCTCACATTCAGATCTAATGGCGCACAACATTTATTTGCTATAGAATTTTAATTTCACCCTTCTCAGTTTTTTCTATGTGTATTTCATAATGTTATTTGGGACAATAAAGTTTTAAAATCTTTTGTAACATAGAATCTAACAGAAACAGTTGTGGTGGATTTTGGCCGTATTCCTTTTTCTCATTTACTTCTGCTTTTCTTTAGTCCCTTAGCATCTCATGTTGGGCCTACACAAGGTAGCTACTGCTGATTTTTAAAATAAAAGCATTTCCAGATAATCATTCTGTATGCACAGAGCCCTTCTGCATATTTTACTGATGGGATCCACTTTAATTTCACGTCTGTTGCTATGGAGCTGTGTAGATTTGCTTACTTGACCTGCTAGCACAGGGAGTTATTAAAGACTCCGTCTCCATGGATACAACAGGACCTAAGCAGACTTCACAGGAAGATTAAAATACACATCTCTGCCTTCAAAAGCCAAATGCCATGTTCTGCTTCAAGCCTGCATCTCATATCCTACAGCTAAGCAAGGAGAGGTGTCCGCCTGCCAAGATTTTGTGTGTGTTAGCCGTGGGTGCAGTAGGGTCTTGGTCACCTGTCCTTGCCTGTTTCAGAACTGTCACCACTATAGTTTTTGGAATGGTCTTTCAGTTGAACCAACAGATCCCATGGAGATGGCAGATCCTGTTGGAGCTTCTCTGTCTTGCATAAATCTCTGAACATTTGTGATTCAGAAAAGGGGAAATTTCAATTCATGCATCTCCTTTGGTTACTTTTAGAAGCTCTGGGCTGTAGATGGGGACTGAATCTCTGATCCAGTGCCTGGGCCAGTTGAATATAGGAAATGGAACAGCTTTAAGAGCTGAATCTGTCGTTTGCTCTTCTTCCGGTGGTTATAGAAGTTGTTTTGGATGTGAGGGAGATGAATTCTTGATCTTGAGGCACATTGGTTAGAATGATGGACTGTAATTTATCTGACCTCAGTTCTATATCTGTAATGTAGGTGTAATCATCTTTGCATGCCCAAGTTGACTAAGGTCCTCTTTAGTGCTGAAGAAGATATAATCCATAGAATCAGTGAATCTAGTGTGCAGTCTTTGTGACCAAATACAAGTACTTTAGGATAAGATAAATAGTGCTTTAAGCTCACTGATTGTACTAACTCTTCATTGACTAAAAATGGGAGCTAGGTTGTCTCACACAAAGGTGACTACGTTAGAGGTATTTTCGTCAAATTAATCCCACCCACGTCTCCTCTGTTCTAAATGAGATCTCTGTCAACTCTGCCGTTAGCTCTATTGGAGCTGAGTACAGTCTTTCTTAACTCTCCTCTCTCTCTCTTTTTTTTTTCTTTTTTTTTTTTTTTTTTTTTAATAGTAGGGAAAGTCAGTCATAGGCATTTAGCATTTAGCTGCAGAAAAATGTTAGTGACTGAGATCACACTTGGAAGCTAATGGCTACTCAGTGTTGGTCGCTAAGTCCAATTAGATGCATCCACTCTTCTGTTCATCCCTTCAGAGCTTAGGCACTCTCTGTCCTATTTCTGACAACCACTGCATCAGTTCTCTAGCATTATTCAGGAAGTTTCTGTATCTCATTTTGAACTGCAAATTTCATTTGTCAGCAGAAATGAAGCATTTTTAGGACATGGGCTAACTAAATTACACTGAAGTGAAAAAAGTGCCCTATAACATCTGATAGATAATACTGGAATATAATCAGAGTATACTCTTGAGCAAAAAGGATAACTGTTACTATATCACTGTCATTTTTAGTTTGCAACTGTATGTAGATTAGATTTATAGCTTTGATTTAAACACATGTACTTGTGTTGGCATGATAAACATGTTCAAGTAGTACTTTCAAATAAGAATAAGCAAAGTAGTAGCTAGATAGAGTGTTTTGACTTTAAAATATTTCATATTTTTCAACCTAAATCTACACGTTCCAATTTAAGTGACCTAGAAAAACAATTTTCTAGTTCTGCATTACAAATTTTATGATCTTCCTCTTCTAAAAGCATCATTTAGATGTTACTTAGGAGAGATGAGTAGCTGTGTCATGGACTCTAAAGATGTGTATCTCTCCTTGTTCAGAAGATACTCAGTTTCTACCGAGAACCCAGAAGCAATGGTGAAAATGGAGTATCTAAGAAAGAAGAAGTATCCCATCAGAAGAAGAAATGGCAGATAAAGGCCAGCTCTGGGCTGATGTCACAGACCACCAGCAATTAAGGGTACTGGACACAAATCCTTTTGCAATTAGATAGTTCACAGAATTGCTGGGTTTGGAAGGGACCTCTGGAGATCCATCTAGTCCAACCCTCCTGCTAAAGCAAGTTCCCTAGAACAAGTCATAAAGGAAAGCGTGCAGGCAGGTTTTGAGTATCTCCAGAGAGGGAGGCTCCACAACCTTCTGGGCAGCCAGTCACCCTCAAAGTAAAGAAGTAAGTTCCTGTGTTCCTTTTATGCCCATTGCCCCTTGTCCTGCCTCTGGGCATGACTTAAATGATTCTGGCCCCATCCACTTGTCACCCACCATTTAAATATTGCTGAGATCCTCTCTAGTTCTTCTCCAGGCTAAACAGACTCAACTTTATCTAGAAGTTCCCTTGTTTTTTTTTTAACCGAGGAGTTCAGAAGTGGACACAACTCCACAAGTGGTCTCACCAGGACAGAAGAGAGGAGGAGGATCACCTCCCTCGACCTTCTGGCCGTGCTGTTTTTAATACACCCCAGGACACCATTGGCCTTCTTGGCCATACAGGCACGCTGATGGCCAACTTGTTGTCCACCAGGATACCTGGGACCTTCTCTGCAGAGCTCCTCTTCAGCAGGTCTGCCCCTAATCTGTACTGGTGTGTCAGCTCTCCCAGATCTGTATCATCAGCAAACTTGCTGAGGGTGCACTCTATCCCTTCATCCAGGACATTGATGAAAATGTTAAACAAGACTGGACCTCGTACCAATCCCTGGGGAATGCCACTAGCTACAGGCCACCAACCAGACTGCGCTGCTAAGTTACATCCTTTCTAACAAAAGGAAAGAAAAGACTGGAGAACCCTTTACTTGGTTGAGTGAAGGGAGAAGAAACTTCAGATCTGTTCGTGCCTCTTCAGAAGAATGGACTTGAGTACATAAAAGAAGAGGGCTGTCACACCAGACTGCAAGGAAAGGTGAGGGGCTGTACAGGCTTTTCCCAGGAAAGCTGTTCTACTTTGGATAATTTCGTAACTATTTTATTGGGAATTTGAAGCTGAGTTCCCAGCAGGCAAGCCATAACTCCTTTCTCTCTCTCTGGCCCATTAATTATCCCAGTATCACTCTAGATTTAGGTAAAGTGGGGCATCCACCTTCAAAGGGAGATTCTCACTCCAGAATACCCTGCAGGCTGGCTCTTGAAGTTGCTGTCTGTTGGTGGAAGGTCTGGGCTGCTGGATATATGAAGACCTGTGCCAGCCAATCCATCTTTTAGCCCAGGATGCCTTTTGATAGAATTACAGGTCTTGGGACATGGAAACAGTGTCTGAGTTCTTAGTGTAAGAAATCTGTGGAAGATGGCTGTAGCTGTAACCTTCAATTGGGCAGGATTTTTCACTCTTCTGCTAATCCAGAACGGAGTATGAACTGAAAAAAAAAGACATACTGATGCTACATACACTGCACACTCTGAAGTATTTCTTTTAAAATATGTTTGAGGTCAAGTTTGAACATGATTTGCAATTAGTGTATTTACTGCAGCAGATTTTCTGCTCCTTCTGGCTGTTTACTGTGGCTTTCAGCCTGCTTCACATCCACAGAATGAAATACCACGCATATGAAAGAAGTCATTATAAATCTTCCCTTAGGAGATTTCTTTTTCATGCTCTGCTTTTAAGTTACAATCAGTATTATTGATGTCAATGTTTAGAATAATTTTCTAATTCCCTAGTTATACTAAAAGTATTCCAAGTATACTCCAGCTAAATTTTGTTATGCACAGCTCCCACAAACCGTCAGTTTTTATTTCAAGTCACTATTTGTGAAATAACATGCATCACAGCCTGAATCCTATATTGCTGCTACCTTGTTTTCTTTACAGTTTTCTGGCTCTATTTGTCCTCCCTTCATAAACACTGTTGCCAGTGTTTCGTTTTATCTTTGAATATACAAATTGCATTTCCTTAATCTGCCTTCAAAAACAGTGCCCTATAATCCTATTATCACTATTATTGACCTCCTCTGGAATTCTTCCAGGTTATTAATGCCTTTATAATGAGAATCCTGGGATTTAAACTGTTTTCTGAGCAATGTTTATTCAAAAATTGATAGATTATTTCACTTTTTATTTTCCTTTACATCCACTATTTCTTTTCTGTCTGACATCTTATTATGTTGAAAGTGGAGCTATGCAAATAACTTCCATCACTGAAACCTTGTGGGATGATTCCCACAACCAGAATGTGGCTATTGATGGCTGCAAGCTGTTCAGAGGGGACAGGCGAGGGGGGAGGGGAGGAGGCATTGCCCTTTACATCAAGGGAGGAATAGATCGTGAAGAGCTGTTCCTGAAGAATGGCCACGAGCAGATCAAAAGCCTATGGGTGAGAGTAAGAGACTGAGGCAACAAAGGGAGCCTTGTGGTTGGTCTCTACTACAGGCCATCTGATCAAGCGGAGCCTGTGGATAAAGCCTTCTTCCTCCAACTATAGGAGGCATCATGTCTGCTGGCTCTCATCCTGTTGGGGACTTCCACCACCCTGACATCTGCTGGAAAAGTACCATGGCAAGCTGTAGGCGATCCAGGAGACTCCTAGAATGTATTGGGGATAAATTCCTGAGCCAAGTAATAGACAGTCCCACCAGGAGAGATGAAGTGCTGGACCTTTTGCTCACTGTTGCTAGGGAATTGATTGGTGACATCAGGACTAGAGGCTGCCTGGGCTGTAGTGTCTAGTGGATTTCACACTCTTGAGGAGTATCAGGCAGAGAGTAAAATCAGGAAGCTTAGTTTTAGGAAAGACAACTTCTAACTCTTCGAGGAGTTAGTCAGCGAAACCCCTTGGGAGTCTGTTTTCAAGGATAAGGGAGCGGAGCAGAGATGGCAAATCATTAAGGAAGTTTTCCTTAGGGCACAAGAGCGCTCCATCCCCAGGTGTAGGAAGTCAGGAAAGGAAAGCAAGAGGTCGGCATGGCTGAACCAGGACCTGCTGAACAAACTAGGGAGCAAGAAGAAAATGCACAGGCAGTAGAAGCAGGGTGGGTAGCTTGGGAGGAGTGCAGAGATGCTGCTAGGCTGTGTAGGGATGGGGTCAGTAAGGCCAAGGCACAACTGGAACTGGACTTGACAAGGGGTGCAGAGAAGAATAAGAAAGACTTCTACAGGTAGGTAAGTCAGAAGAGGAAAGTCCAGGAGGGTGTACTCAAGTAGGCTAGCAACAGTGGACAAGGAGATGGCTAAGGTACTCAGTAACTTTTTTGCCTCAGTCTTCACTAGCGACTGCTCTACACACAACCCTCAAGTGGATGGTTCAGAAGGTGGGAATTGAGGGAGTGATGCTCCTACCGCTGTAAGCAAAGATCAGGTTTGCAACCGCCTGAGGAACCTGAACATACATAAGACCGTGGTTCCCAAAGAGATGCACCCCAGAGACCTGAGGGAATTGGCTGACGTAGTTGCCAAGCCACTCTTGATGATATTTGAAAAGTCATGGCAGTCAGGTGAAGTTTCTGATTACTGGAAAAAAGGCAATATAGCACCCATTTTTAAGAAAAGTAGAAAGGAAGACCTTGGGAACTATTACTACCTGTCAGCCTTACTTCTGTGCCAGGGAAGATCATGGAGCAGATCGTCATGGAAACTATGCTAGACCTGTGGAAGGGAGGGATGCTATATGGGATAATCAGCATGGTTTCAGCAAGGATGCTGCCCAACCAACCTTGTTGCTTTTTATGATAATGTAGCTGCATCAGTGGACAAGGGATGAGCCACTGATGTAATCTGTCTCGACTTCAGAAAGGCTTTTGACATTGTACCTCTTAATATCCTTCTCTCCAATTTGGAAATATATGGATTTGATGGATAGACTGTTTGATGGATGAGACACTGGTAACAAGATCACACTCAGAGAGTCGTGGTCATTGGCTCAATGTCCGGATGGAGTTCAGTGACAAGTAGTGTCCCTCAGGGGTCAGTACTGGGAACAGTGCTCTTTAATATCTTCATCAGTGACATCAACAGTGGGATTGAGTGCACCCTCAGCAAGTTTGTGGATGACAGCAAGCTGTGTGGGGCATTCGTCATGCCTGGGGGACAGGATGCTATTCTGAAAGACCTACACAGGCATGAGAAATGGGACCAAGTGAATCTCAGAAGATTCAACAGATCCCAGTGCGAGGTTTAGCACCTGGGTCATGGCAACCTCTGCTGTCAATACAAGATGGAGGATGTAAGGATAGAGCACTGCTCTGCTGTAAAGGACCTGGGGGTACTGGTGGATGGCAAGCTGAACATGAGCCAGCAGTGTGCCCTCACAGCCCAGAAGGCCAGCCATATCCTGGGCTGCATCAAAAGAAGTATGGCCAGCAGGGTGAGGGAGGTGATCCTGCCCTGCTACTCTGCACTGGTGAGGCTTCGTCTGGAGTACTCTGTCCAGATATGGAATCTTTGGTACAGGAGCGATATGGACCAACTGGAGCGTACCCAGAGAAGGGCCACAAAAATGGTGCAAGGGATGGAACACCTCTCCTACGAGGGCAGGCTGAGAGAGCCCGGAGAAAGCTCCAAGATGACCTAATAGCAGCATTTCAATATCTAAAAGGGATCTGTAAGATAGAAGGGGACAGACTTCAGCAGGGCCTCTTGTGGCAGAACAAGGGGAAATGGTTTCAGACTAAAAGAGGGAGATTTAGATTGGATATAAAGAATTTTTTTACAGTAAGGGTGGTGAGGCACTGGGGCAGGTTGCCCAGAGGAGGTGGATGACCCATCCCTGGAGACATTCAGGATCAGGCTGGACCAGACTGAGCAACCTGATCTAGCTGTGGATGTCCCTGTTCATTGCAAGGGAGTTTGACTAGGTGATCTTTAAGAGTCCCTTCCAACTCTAAGGATTCTGTGTTTCTGTGATGATTCAGGGGTTTGCTGCCCAGTCAGAACATTAAACAAAACCTTTGCTTCTGACTGAACAAAGATGATATTCAATCCAAATGTCTAAAATGTTTGGGAGAATATTTTAATGTTTTTAACTCGCTTTAAAAGAAGAAAGAAATGTGACCATTTTCAAAATCAAAGCATCATTTCAAACAAAAAATGGAAAATTCTGATTTGCATCTCTTGGCCATGTTTGACTTCAAATCATAAGTAGTTTCAGTGTTCTCTGAACTTTGTGTTTTGGTAATTGCATTACTCCCTTAAACGTTTTTGTTTGCATCCCAGTGACTGCTTCTAATACTTTCTGAGTGGTGTTGAGTGAACATGTCTATATATTCCCTATGTTTGTATATCTGTATTTATATGTAGGCATGGAGAGTTAAGGGAATGTCTTTATTTTAGTCCTGGAAATCTCACTTACATGATTTCACCATGATATAAAGACATCAGATAAGCTGGTGGTTACAGGGCTCAGAGATGGAAGCTCATCCAGAAGCAGTTAAGCAAGTCTTTGCAGATAGCAGTGGTGTTTGCTTAAACTTGGACTGTTTAAGCAAATCCTGGTGAAGTCGTGTTTCAGATCTCTTCATTGTGTTTTTGTTCTCATTCAAAGTTACTATCCTGAGCTGAAGAAGAACCTAGGAGAAAGGAGAAATGTATCTCCAGTCCCTATTCCAAAAAATATACCAGAATAAAAAGAAAAATAAAAACTAGCAGCTGGGAGAGTGAATAGAGGTTGTCCATCCTTGCCCAAAACTTTAGGTTGTAGAACTTAATTTTCTCAAGTCTGTTCCAGGTGTGTAACATATCTGTGATATCCTGCAGAAAGCTCTGATGGAAATGGTGCACGTTCATGCATGAATTGAGTTGGTTCTCCTTCTGGAGATTGAACCAGGGAGGTGCAGCCCCATTTGAATTTGCTGATGTAGCAAGGGGTATTTGAAGGTGTCATAAATAGGGCTGGAAGTTCCATCTCCACCCAGGTCCTGCTGCTGGATGCTGTGTGTGCCTGTAGTGATGGAGTGAGGCAAGGTACAACCTGCACCAAGTTCAAAGCTGAGTCTGGCCCTGCAGATCCCAGGTGAGTCCTTTGCCCACTGAAGTAAACAGCAGAAGTGAACTTTCCTAGGATCATGTTCACAGGGACCCTGGTGTGTTTGGCGTACTGTGAAACACTCATCCCAGACGCAGGGAACCACGTCATGAGCCAGGTATTGAGCTGTTGAGCACTTTTGCAGCTGACCCACTTCTAGGCATACCTGGAAAGCACATCTGAGAGGCTTTGATGGCAGAAACAGATTCACTGGCAGGAGGTATTTCCAGGGTAGGTGGCAGATAGAGACAAGGCCGTTCTGAAAAATCCCCTGCTGGAGCTGGGGACCTGGTGCTCTTTCATCAGTCTGGCCTCCACTTGCTGCAAGATGGGAATCACTTTCCCAAGGACTTTGAAGTGTATCAACTTTAATGCAACCTAAAAGAAAAGCCTACTTTATGGTACCATTGTGTAACAAGTATTTAATGGAAATGAAAATTCTGCAGATATTACTTAATTTTTTTTAGTATTATGAACCTTATCTTTCCTACACATTGAAGCATTTCATTTTAAGTTTCCTATTCCTCAGTTCTCATATTCTTCAAGTAATACTAAGCTGTTAGCTTTCTGAATCTGGGAGCTCATCAGGCTGTGAACTCTTTGATGGAACTGGAAGAATACAGTGTGACCACAAACACTAAAGGATTAATAAGCTCAAAAGCACCTGCTTCGTGTCTGTAATTAGTATTTCTCAGTGATGAGCGCTGCTGGGGAAAAAAAAGCCACAACAGCAGTCATAGCTTGAGATGTTGCCTGCAGAACTAACTTAGCTTTATTAGTATAAAAATGGTTGTTTAGGCAACCAATCAGTACACAGGGTAGGGTTTTACTGCTCTTTGCAGTGAATGACATTTGAACTCAATTTATTTTTGTAATCGTTTCAATGTGCATGTTTTGGTAAATATTTGATTACTGTATGATTGATTTTGCTTTTTATCTTTGGGACTGCAGAGTTGTTTAGTTTGTTACCTCCCAGATATGTTTCTCATTCCAGCGTTTGTCTCTTCCCCGTTGAAAACATGTCAAACTGGTATAAAATGTTTTGTTTACATTAGAATGAAAACCATATGCCTGACATTAAGGGTGACTGTGCAAAAGCTTTCAGCTGAGCTGAATCGGGTGTAGCACGTGAGCCCATGCATTTGCCATGTTTCCCGTGGACACGTGCCTGTACAGTTAATTGCTGTAGACCTGGCAGCTTCTCTCTTCCTTGTGTATTGGAACCAGATTTAGAAGATGTGTGGAAGGGCCCTCTGAAAGCCCTTTGTTAAACTTCTGCCACCAGCGTGACAGGAGGGCTGGGATGTTTTCCCAGTCTGTGATGGAGTTCACTCCATTTCTGTGTACTGCTAAGTCATCCCTGCCAAAGATGACATTTTCCAGCTCCTAAAAATACATCTGACCAGCCTGTCTACTTCCTTTGAAACAGAGCAAATAGCACTGCCAGGTATAAAACAAAAGATTTCCTGAGATGACAGTACAGGCTTATTTGTAAAAGGTATTTGTATATAGGTGCATTCGCACACACATCTATAAAACTGTCAAATGCAAGCTGAATACCACATTACATTGCTATCAGTGTATTTTTCAAACATCCGGTCTCAATGTAGATAGTGAAATCAGTGTAGCAAAGTGGCATCTTTGTGGCTCTGATCTCAAGTGCCTGTTTGTGTGAGAGGAAGGTAGGCTCCCCAGACCATTCCCTTTTGCTCTGTGGACGCGTTCCCCTGACAAGGGACATTTCAGGCTGAGAAAAAATTTATGGGAGCCATTTTTAAGGTACTGTCAGAACAGCTCAAAGTACACATAGCAGCACAAAAAGTAATGAGGTCAGGCAGATTTCTGTACGGAGGATCTGCTTAAGTTATATAAAGCAGAAAAAAAAAAAACTTGAAGTGCTTTTTATCAGTTCCAGCATTCAGTTGTAGCTGCTCTACAAATCTGTGAGCTAAAACCAACAATTAAGGAATACATAAGCTTTGATTGCAGTGTTACACAAAATACACAGTGGCTCTCTGCCAGTATCAGTAATTAGTTTGTAGTGACTGTGTTTTTGGAGAAGAGCTTGATTGATTGTGGTTTCACAGCATCTGCAAGTCACATTCTGTATTCATTTTGAGATCTGCAGTGCTTATAATTTGCATTAATGTAGCTCAGATTATTATCAAAACTACCGTATTTAGATGAGATCAGAAAACTGCATAATGAGATAATTTTTGATTATATTATTTGATAACAAATCTTCTTCTGAAGTAAAAAGATTAAGCCAGCAGGATGAGCAAAAATCAAGATGAATAATTAGTTTAGATCACACAAGCAGCAGTCTGAGTGGAAGGGATCATTTACAAAATCAAGTTTAGATCCAAACAGAGGGAAGCAGGGTCTGTGTTGCAGATCTTCCCTGAAAGTCTTCTAGCGGAAGCTGAGCTGGAATCTCCTCGCCCAGCAAGTCTGAATAATTTAGAACTCACAGTGAGCATTTTGCCACACATCTCTTGGGCTGCAGGGGGAAGGGGAGGCCTACTTTTTCCTTAGGATTGATAATGCCAGGTGTTGCTGTGCCCGTCTGGTTCTGAGCATGCAACTCGCAGCTCTGAGCTTGATGACTACAGTGTACACGGAGGGGTTAGTGAGGCACTAAAATCCAGGACTCACAGCAGTGAGCAGGTGAGGCACACCTCCTGCAGGCCATAGGAAATGCCAGAGGAGGGCCTGTACTCCATACAGAGCCTTCTGGTCCTGATTGCACCCATGTGCTGCTTGCTGGACTACCTCTTATCCGTTCAGACATTTCATTCCTTTAAAACATGACCAGCCCTGGTGTTACAGCCATATTTAGTGCCATAACTGAGAGGTTACCCAAAAGCATTTTCCTTGAGCAGCTGGAGCTCAAGGGAAAGGTTGGAATCCAGTGCCTTCCATAGGTTAAAGGAGTTCAGATCCTCTTCTCTCCTAAGAGATTCTGACACTGCAGACTTCTGGCAGTCTTCATTTACTTCAGCCAAAGTGCTAGGGAAGGGTATGAGGCATGGGCAGGAGAGGAAGCTAGAAAGCTTGTGTCAGCCCAGGAGCAGTCAGCGTGGAGGGAGTCCCTTGTCAGTTCCTAGCTCTCAGCATTATATCTGCTCTTACCTTATCACTGTGTGGTGTAAAATATAATTGTACACCTGAGATAAAAGTCTCTTCTGAAGCAATCGTCAAATAGGCAGTAAGACAAAGATCAGGGACTGGAAACAAAACCCACTGTCAGTTATGGGCCTGATGCTGCGGATCAAGCCCGAGGCCCACTGCAACACATTGTCCCTGAGACGTGTCTTGTTTAAGGGTGCTACCAAGGAAAAGCGTGAAACACTGAAGTGAGACTTCATGACTTCTTTCAAGCTTTTTTTGCTTACTTTTCTCAGTGAATACTGGGCAGTTCTTCCCCAGATTGCCTGTGGTGTGTGAGGACAGCCTTGCAGGAGCCCCCCCATGTTAAACAGAAAGGACACAGCATCACCATTTCCTGGGCAGATACCGTTTATGTTGTTAGAGGTTAGAAATAGAGATGTAGCTGTGCTAAAGGTTTCAAGATAAAGGAAACCAAATCTCCTAGAACTTGTAAAAGAGGCATTATGACACAAGGCCCTCTGCTTTTCCAGCTGCTACCAATGGCTTTGATGGAGTTCTTGCATTCAGGCTCTATCTCTCCCCCTTGTTTCTTTGCCAAAATTTTGTTTCTTTGCCAAAATTCAGAACCACTGCTAATGAAACAAAGTGGTACCTCTCGATCTTGATAGTGATAGGACAAGGGGGAATGGTTTTAAACTGAGACAGGGGAGATTTAGGTTAGATATTAGGAGGAAGTTTTTCACACGGAGCATGGTGACGGATTGGAACAGGTTGCCCAAGGAGGTTGTGGATGCCCCATCCCTGGGGGCATTCAAGGCCAGGCTGGATGTGGCTCTGGGCAGCCTGGTCTAGTGGTTGGCAACCCTGCACATAGCAGGGGAGTTGAAACTAGATGATCATTCAGGTTCTTTTCAACTCAGGCCATTCTATGATTCTGTGGTTCTGTGATTCTATGATTCTATGATATACATGTATACGTGCGTGATGTGGTATTTCAGTACAGTGTACTGTCCTGGTGGAGCCTATATACAACATAACCTGTTCAATAAAATATATCTGTGCAGTATAATATATAATCTGTCCTGCCTGTAAGTGCTCTGAATGATCACTTTGCTGTATGGTTGTCCTCGCTGAGGCAGTAAATAGAGCAGGATTAATGTTGTGGTATTTCTACACCCCAAAATGTAGATGTGATGGCTGCAGTGCACGAATAGGAAAAGCTGGAGGCAGCATGCTGTTGGGTCAGCGCCACTGCCCATGCAGTACCATGCTGAGTGCTGCACCATTTCACTCCTGTTCCTCACATACCTATCCTACGTAGCCAGTTAGGACAAAAGACTGTGGTTTTGAGAAATGTAAGCTGCTTTCATGGTTAATGCTGCTTCTGGAGGTTGTTCTGCTGCTTGCATTCGTGAGCTTTTGCGGTGACATTGTCACAGTCACAGAGCAGCCAGCAGGCTTCCCAAGGTCCTGTTGCTGTGGGAGATGGCTGTGGGAGGGATGAGGGGCTGTGCTCTGGCCCTGCCCGCATTGCTGGTAGAGGGGGAGTGTCTCCTCTTTGTTAAGAACATTTGTAAGATGGAAGTAATACATAAACCAGAATAATATATTGCAATTTATGGGCAAATGCCTGTTATTTTACATAGCGGTGTCTACCAAGTAGAAGAAAATATTTTTAGGTCTCCTAGTAACATTACTGTCAATCTCTGTTACTTGCAAAGCTAGCTCGAACATAACTAACACACTTGGAAACATTACTGACAGTGACCACTTTAGTTTATAAAAATGTTCTGGAAGATCTTATGAATACACATATGCCCAATTTTGAGTGTAAGTAGTCTCAGCCTTAAGATCGTATACAGCTGTTATCAGAACTGGGGCCACAAAGGTTAATTCTTGCTTTGCAGAACAGTTCTGGTTTCAAATGCACTTCAGTCTTTCAGAAACCTCAGGCTCTGCTAAATGCTATCTGCAGTACCTGGCTTGGCAGCTCTCCCCAGCACTGTGCTGCTGGCCAAGCGGGTCAGGGAGAGGCTATTATTAAACCTTGCTTCCTTGAGATGCTTTCAATAGCAAGATCTGATTATGGGTTGCTTAATCATAGATGAACCCTGCAGAGCTCACACTGTCTGTGCTGGGCTTTGGGAGCTGCTGGCGTCGGCGGGGGCACCAATGTCTGGGGAGCCACACACAGGAGGTATGGAATCCATGCAAGTGGTTTACCTGTTTGGGTCTGGTTGGCAAAAGCAGATTTGTGTGGTAGCAAGACAGTGCTGTGTGTGCTGTAATCTCATAGATGGGAGTGCTTTGTCTATCAGGAAAGCTGCTGCAGCTTTGGCTATTATGTCCAGCAGTCATTTTACATCCCTAAGGAGAGGGTTACTGACATCTGCGTTTGTAGACAAGATATAAATACTCTGTGGAACAAAGCAGGATTGTGCTCTGCCTCCCCGCCCTTCCTTGCCTTTGCATGTGGTTTCAATTTGCTCCTGGCCGTAGTGACTTGGGGCAGGCCGGGTCTGGTTATCAGGGATGCTGAGGTGGGCATGGGCTGGTTAGAAGCCGTAAAGCTGGGTCCCTGTGGTGGCATTATGGGCTGTGCTTTTCCATGCTTTGAATGGGCTGGGCTGATCAAGCAGCACAGAGAAATGGAGTGAAGTTTGCAGCCATCTGTAAGATTTACAGGTCCACCAGCTTCAGGAGCACAGAGAGACAGTCACCTGCTCTGTCAAAGCCCCCTGGCTGAGCCCCTGCCCTCCCTGCCTGCTGCTTCCAGCCTTTGCCTGCTCCCACCAGGCATGGTGCTTGCTGGTGGCACAGTGCAGCTGCCCCAATGCAGGCTGCCCTCTGCAGAGAGCTGTCTCTATATGTGTTCTTTATGGTGGGATGCTGCAGAGCGTTAAACAGCACAAAGCTACGTGTGCCTTGAATACCTCTTTAATTAGGGCTCTTCCATGTGAAAGCAGCCAGGACACTGAAATGTTTTTCCCTCTGGTGATTGCTCTGAAGTGGTCTTCTGCCCTGTCATAGAACCACAGAATCATCACGGTTGGAAAAGACCTCTAAGATCAACAAGTCCAGTCGTCAGCCTGTCACACCATACCCACTAAAGCATGTCCCTGCATACCACATGTACACATTTCTTGAACATCTCCAGGGATGGTGGCTCCACCACCTCCCCAGGCAGCCTGTGCCAATACTCTTTCAGAGAAATTTTTCCACATTTCCAACCTGAACCTCCCCTGGTACAACTTAAGGCCATTACCTCTCATGCCGTCCCTGATACCTTGGAGAAAAGGCTGACTCCCACCTCAGCACAACCTCCTTTCAGGCAGTTGTAGAGAGTAGTGAGGTCTCTCCTGGGCCTCCTATTCTCTAATTCCAGTTCACTCCTTCTCTCCCCATAAGACCTGTGCTCCGGACCCCTCACAGCTTTGTTGCCCTTCCCAGGACACGCTCCAGAGCCCCAGTGTCTTTCTTGTAGCAAAGGGCCCAAAATTGAACACAGTACTCAGGGTCCTCACGAGACCCCAGTAAGTACTGGAGACTGGACAGAGGGTTGTACCCAAGTTTCTGACACTCCTTTCCTTCTGTGTGGGTGCCAGGTACATAAACTTGATCCATAGCTTGCAGCTTGGATGAAGAACAATAAAACCAGCTCAATCCTGCTGCATCCGAGTATGTGGCAAAGGGACGTCACAGGAAGGGCAGCGCTTTCCTTGCTGGCCAGCTGCTGCTTGAGACTGGGTGTGCAGGTTGGAGCCACAAGTCGTGTGAATCCTGCCAGTCAGATTGTGTAACTGGGAAATTAAATGTTTCATCCTGTTTCTATGAAAAGATGTTCTGCCAGTGCCCTTCCAAGTGTACTCAGGAGCATAAGGTGTGCCCATCAGCTTTGTTTAAGGCTGAAGGATCTGAGGACTTTGTTTACCAACATGGGGATTGTAGCTGCTGTAGCTGCATCTCCCCCTCGTGGAAACATACTTCAATGGCCATCTGAGTAATAAACTGAAATAAATCCTAACTTCAGGGCTTTCTTCTGGGTAAGAATACTTTGTTAATACTTTTACGTACTGCTGACCTTAGAAAAATGAGGGATATATAAAAGGGCTTGGGAAATACAAGCTGTAATCCATAGAAAGTCAGTAATCAGATAGATTAACACCCAAGAAGCAGCTGAGAGCCATGCAATATTATTGGATTATTTTAAAACCATTAGAACTGCCTTACTATGCTTCTGTACCACATGAAAACCTGCATATGTTTATACATATACAAACATATATTCTGTAAGGCTATATGTATTTATATACATATACATGTGTATCAGTCAACTCAGAATCCAAAATATGAAGCTGTTTTCCTCCCAGCAAATAATATTTTCATATGGTTTAAAGCAATAGAAATCCAGTTACAATTGAATGCTTTTAATCACTGTGTTCTCGAAGGAGCCATGTAAGCAGCTTCATCATATCCTGATAGCTGTGAGGAAACAAACAGGTTGCCATAAAAGCCTAGTTCTAAAATGGCTTCTGTAGAGTGAAGCAGTTCATGTCCAAAGTTTTTTGTTCAAGTGCCAGTTCTGAAGAAATACTGAAAGTCTGGAACATATCCAGTGCTTGTCCTTGGGGATATGTGAAAATTTATAACTTCTAAAATTCACACAAGATAGACAAAGGAAGGATGCTTGTGATTCATTGTTATTTGAAAACAGTCTTTGAGTTACAATTTCCACCGTGTCTTTACTCTTCCCTTTTCCTTTCCAGGGAGTGAAGCTGATTTTAGCTCTTCAAGCAGCACAGGCAGTATTTCAGCTCCTGAAGTCCATATGTCTGCTGCTGGAAGTAAAAGATCTTCTTTTTCTCGCAAGTAAGCAAATTTTCCTGTGTATTTCAAATGTAGCTAGTACAAAGATGGACTGCTATGTAAGGTCTTGCAGTTCATGCATACAGTATCACTACTGTGAGTTTTAAAACAGTATGGGTAATACTATGCTCTTGGGCAGCACTAACGCTGATAAGAAGTGAAGAAAGTTCAGATAGAAGAAAGACAAATGATTGTGTTGGTTAGAACAAAATTGTCAAAATGTCAGATCAGCTGGCTGGTACTGATTTTTATCCATGACAAGTACTGGAGATACAGGTAGGAAAGACAGAAGAAACAGTGGCTGGAGTAGAGGAGAAAGCAACTGGGTGCAAGTCAGTTAACAGTAGTATTTTTAACTATTAACCTCAACCTTTTTTGTCATAGCACTTTGGTTTTTTGCTGTGGATTGCTATAAATTGTCAGCTCAGCATGTAACTTTCCAGGTCTTGACCTTATTTTTTATAGAAAGAAGTCAGCAATATTGTCTTTAATGTTCTTTTCTGAAACACTCTCATCCAGCCTTTAAATAAACAAAGCAATATGCAAATTAAAAAAATATATACAGTCATCCATCTAAATGAACCTTTTGTTGAAAGATTTCTGTAAGTTTTCTCTATCATCTGTGAATGGCAAATAAGACAGCTTGTGAATACTGGGGTGTTGGATGGAGCAGTCAGTGCGCATTGTGCTCTGCCCACGCAGTCCCTGCTGCTGCACTTTTTTGAGTAGGTGGAAAGAGTTCAAATTGACAAGAGTTGTTTCCTGCCCTTTGTGGTGTCACGGGAGTGGAGCTGGCAGGCAGACCGGGGCCAGCAGCAGGATACCCATATGCTGAAGTCACGCAGACTTCTCTGAGATCGCAGTGTGCCCCAGCATAGAGATCAGCAGAATGATGCTTAATGAACAGTTTTGTATCGGTATCATGAGGTGGTTAGAAAAAGAAACAGTAGTTAAGTTCTCTGTAGGTTAAATCTAACAAGTTACTGGCTGAGGAAAAGAACCCTGCTAAGTGTAATATGAAGTTCTAAAGTGACCTTACTTTCAGTAAGAACATGTAGAATTTCATGTATTATTGTGTATTTAAATATAACTTTAAATTAGACCGTACTGACGTATTTAAACAGATAAACGTCCTCTGTAGTAGTGCTCCTTCAAATGCACTGCTGTGTTATTACACGAAAGTTGATGCTGTGCTGTACAAAGTGGAAAGAGATGTTTCCTCTCTAACATGTTCTTTTTTAACTGTTTGAATAAACTCACTACAAAACATTTCAGTGTTGTCACAAACCACAGTCCTTCGCTGTATTGTAAAGTAATTATAAATTCACCCAAACCGCAGCGCTGTGATGAAGGCTTGCAGCACAGCCAGTCAGCCATCTGTTCCTTATAAACTGTTCCATTTTCAGAGAAGGGAGGAAACCAATTCAGACAATTTTAAGAGATTTTGCTTCATAATTCTGTGGTATTTTAATTTTTACATTCAAACCTCCTTTTTTGCTGGCTTGGTTTGCCTTTTTCCATATTTTTGAAACCTGCCCTTTCACTGCAGTTTAGAAGAACACCTTCCAGTAGAGGGTGAAGGTAGCAGTGTAGGAAAGTAAATCAACTAAACAAATGAGGAATGCACCTCTAAAAGCTGGCTCCAGTGCCTTAGTTCTTTGGCAGTTACTGGACAGCACAGATATGAATTGCATTAAAGCACACATGAATAGCAGTTTTTTTAGTAAAGATGGGGAAAACAAAGGTAAATATGTATGACAGAAACTGAAAGAAAGAAGAAACCGTGCTTTCTTTGTTTATTTTAATACTATTTCAGCCTGCTCTCAGTAGGGTCCAAACTATATCTAAGCAAATGAATAGCTGATAATGACAGCCGAAACATCCAGTTTGCCAAAGGCATGGAAGAACAGGGGCTCAAACAAAATCTGCCTTCACACTGTGATCCCTCAGGCTGCTTGCTAAGAATCATGAGAAAAGTCTTACAACCCTCCACCAGACTCCAATGACGGGCATCTTTGCAGGCCTGGCAGAGGAAAGCTGAAAAGTGGTTCTTTTGGAACTAGCCAAGTTTGCAGTCCTCTATTTACTTAATGGAGTCAGAGGTTCAGGGAACACAGATGATCTGACAGAGTGATGGGAAACTACTGCAAACTGAGAAATGTGAAAATGCCAGAGGTTTCCCTACATCACATAGTTCAGACAAGATCCTCACAATCATCAAAAGAACATGCGGTGGCTGATCACATGAAGTCTTCATTTTTTCCAAGCCACTCGTAGTCATTTATATGTTTTAGTGGTATCTCATAGACAACTTTGTATGTAAAGTAAGACACATAATGAGTTGTGTGACGAGGATAATCCAGTATGCTTTAACCATTTTGGTTCCTCTCCAGTCGTGGCCCTTATGGTCGGAATAGTGGATCCTCATCCTACAAGTCTGGAGCCAGCCCACCTGCTTCCCGTGAAAAGGACCATTTGTCAACACTGTGCAGAAGTCAGCAGAATCCTGTTAACATCCATCAGAATTATGGGGTTTCTTCTCCCAGTAGCAGTAACTCAGGCTCATACAAAGGAAGTGACACCAGCCCAATAATGAGGCAAGTGTTTATTTAATCACCCCAGTGTTCAGTGCTCTGACTTACCTTCTCTTGCACTGGAACACAGGATCAGCTGTCCGGATTGCTGAGCAAGTCATCTTGCTCCTCAGTGTAGGTGTGACTCCTCATATTGGTGGCTTGAGAGTCAGCAGGATGCTCCAACCTGTATTTTCCTACCACTGTAAAAGCTTGATTGTTTCAGCACAGTGAAATTAGAGGCCTCTCAGTCAGAGGCCTCTTGTGGTTGGTTTTCACTCCAAGACAATCTCTTTAATGTGGTTTCATGCCATCAGTTCTTACGTGGATTTACTGGTTCTTTCACTGAAGGGTCCTTTTAATTTGGTGAGAGTTGGGTGTGGTAGAATAGAAAATGTTATACACTCAGGCAGAAATTCACCCTGTCTCGCCTTAGGCACCTGCCCAAGGAGTACAGTTTCCTGTGCAGGAAAGAAAACAGATACCTGCCAGAAGATGCAGCAGTAGTGCAGAGACTGAATTACTGCCGTTCTGCTGCTCTCCCTTTCTCTCTCAGACAACTCAATAGTTCTAGCATAGTAGATACACACCTAAACCTAGATACGGTGAATCTAGGTTTCAGTTTGCTCAACTTCGTAGCTCACATTTGTATCTAAACTTAACTTAGTTCTTCCAGTAGCTTACTTGGCCATGTCTTTAGCTGAGTGCCATTGCCAGTGGTGTGGCTGTCTGCTCTTCAACGCTCCATCCATTTTAGATGAGGGGATGCCTGGGTATTTCAAAATAACTCTTGATATCATTGCACTGCAACCAATTACAGTAAATAGTAAATGCTTTGTGATAACCACATATCAGCAGTTTCCTCAAGTACCTGACTTGGTGGAATGAGTCACTTGTGCTGACACTGAGAAGCCCCAGATGAATCAAGTGTAAACTCAGCTTTGTATCACTCAGTGTTGTATTTTCTTTTTTTGCTAAGAGTGAAGAACCGTAAGGGTGATGTTATGTGATGGCTTTTCTTTTTTTCTTTCCAGGCGATCGGGGAGATATTTGACTTGTGTTGATCACCACAGTGTTAAGCCACAAAATCCAGAGCAGTATTTGACTCCTCTGCAGCAGAAGGAAGTCACAGTACGGCATTTGAAAACAAAGCTGAAGGAATCTCAGAGCAAGCTTAAAGAAAGGTATATTTCATTTCAGAAACTGGAGTTACAAATATTTATTCAGGAGCATTTAGGGATGGGAATTCTGAATGTTCTACTGATTTCTTGACCTTGTAAAGTTTTAACTAATAAATTTAGAATATGATCAGTTTGGTTGTTTTAAGGTATTTCAGGTTTCCTAGTTTGCTCAGTATGCACCATGCAGCGTATATATAAACGTGCCTCTTTTCCCTTCTTTGAAGTTGCCTAATAAAACGTTTTCAAGGGATTTTTTTTATCAGTCTGATTTAGAATCAAGACCTTTTATATATAAAAGTTTTGTCCCTGCAAATTCGTATTACTTTAGTCTTCTATACTACCTTTGTCAGTGAAGTATGACTTCAAAATGTGACCCTTCTTCTGTAATGAAAGAAAAGTTCTTCTACAAACCAGTGTGCCCACTTGTGTTTTTGTTACTTATATTATATTGAATTTTTCTGAAGAGATCTTTGTATTGATGCTGAGGAAAGAAGTGACAATGTGCATTACACAGCAACAGATGGCATTTGACTAAAACTGGGCTTTGAGAGCTAGATAACCAGCACATGCAACCCAAGCGGGCACGAAGGGGCGTTTGAATGGCCTCTCAGGCTGAGTCCTGTGGAACCCACAGTCCAGTGGAGGACAACCCAGCCTCTGCATCTTTGAGGAGTGTGGCTTTCCTGCTGCATCAGATCAGCGTCAGCTCTGCCTGTACACACAGAGCTGCTCGCAGGCACAGGCATCGCATGGCACATGCTTCCCAGGTGGCCATTTCTCAGTTCCTGCGGGGCAAGGCAGCAGGAGAGGTGCAAGTTCTGTGCTGATAGGATCTAACCTACAGACCACCACTTGCGCCTCAAGATGTCAGGGATTGTAGCACACCCCCCAGGCGTGCTACAGGTCTGCTGACTGCGTGGGGAGGTCAGTGCCCCAGTCAGCAGCCAGCAGGTGACCTGCAGCTCTCAGGAGTGGCAGCAGGTGGTGCCTGGAGGAATGTGCCTCCTCTCTGGGGCATCTCTGCAGCCATCCCAGTGCCGTGGGGCCTCTCCACTAGCTGGCACTAACTGACCAGTCAGAGAAGTGTTATATTTTTCTCTTTCTACAGGGAGACTGAAATAGAAGAGCTCAAAACTCAGTTAGGACGCATGAGGGAAGACTGGATTGAAGAAGAGTGTCATCGTGTGGAGGCACAGCTGGCCCTCAAAGAAGCGAAAAAGGAAATTAAACAACTCAAGCAGGTTATTGAAACCATGAAAAACAACTTGGCGGAGAAAGACAAAGGCATTCAGAAATATTTCATAGACATAAACATTCAAAACAAGAAACTGGAATCTTTGCTGCACAGCATGGAGATGGCCCAGAACGGCTCTCTGCGGGATGAGGATGTGTCTGATGCACCAGGGAAGCCGTTGGCACTGTATGCCAAGCTGCCAGACACTCTCATCGCAGAGGAGCAAGCTTTGGAGGTTGATAGTGGGGTGCTTCTAAATGAGGACATAGCTAATGGGAACGATTCATTTCAAGAGACTTTCACCACTGCAAGTGTTGAGTTGGCTGACCCTGCTTTCTTCATTTCTGCTGTGGATCAAGAGATGCTTGAAAATGTTCCTGATGAAAAACTAAGGTCTTCTAGGGAGGAGGAGAGGAGCGACATCGTGATGGTGGAACAGTCTGTCCAGACTGACGTGGTGCCATATAGCCTAAATGTGGAACGGCTCATTCAGAACATCTTCGGATCTCAAGATGTCTCTCCTCGGAGCCCGCCTTCCTCACTGAAGGAATTGGGTGATTTTTCTTCTGGAAGCTTCAGTGATTCTGCTATAGTAGTGGACTTAACTCCAAGTGATCCAAACTCTGCCATCCTTTTGTCTCCTATGGAGTCTCCATGCAGAGAGGTGGATTACGGAGTTGATGAAAATCGTGTTATGAAAGAACTTGATTTTACGGAAACGCGTGATGAAGTGTTTGGGTATGTGAATACTTGCTCTGAGACAGGAATAATGCAGAGGCACTGGAGTGGCAGTCTCCTTGTAGATCTCATGGCTGTAGCAGCCCCCATTGTACCCACTGTCATGTGGGTATTCAGTACTCAGAGAGGAGGAGTAGATCCCATTTACAATATTGGAGCGTTGCTTCGTGGGTGTTGCCTGGTAGCCCTGCACTCATTGCGTAGTACACCCTTCAATATTAGAACCTGAATTCCACTGTCACTGGGCACCAATGGGCTGAGGTGGAGAGAAGGGGATGAGAGATACAAAAAGATATTGTTTATCCTGGCAGAGTCCATTGTTTTGCTCTTGAATACTTGATTTGCACTATACATTGGTTCAAAAACATGTTCCTTGTTTCCAAATGAAGAAAACTGAACCCTGTAGTTCCACAGAATGTTTTTAACTGACATAGCCCAGTACTGCTGCCTACAGAAGTAGTCTTCCAGCTCCCAGTCACCAGGTCCCTCCCTCTGCTGGTGTATTTCTCAGGCCAGCACATCCACACAGTAATGGGGACAGCGAAGAGCTAGCACAGCTTCATGGCTGTTGCTGAGTTAGCCTTTATCTCCCTTTCCCTGGCCAGTTCAGTGAGCAAAGGCACAAACACTGTGCTCTCCCTCACCGGCAGCGTGAAGTGCATATGGGAACAAAAGGCCAGGGAAAGGTGGGATATTTCTGTAGGCAACAGTAACAAAACATTTGTGAAACTACAGTGTTAAGTAACATGGAGACTCGTTTCCACTAAGTGTATCACACGTGTACTCTAAAAAGCATGCTAGCGCTTGCCATTTGTTGTCTGAAGCACCAATCCAATATAGAGAACTAAAAAAAATTGTATTTCCCAGACAGCTTCCAGCACATCCTTCATGCCTGTCTTGTGTAGCGCTCTTCTAAATCCTGCAACTGCTTGAGCATTCCACCAGTCTTGTGCGTGTTACAGACTGTAACCAAAACGTCCAGTTGTTGGGAGTCTTGAAACTGTTAGGAGGATAAATATTAGGCGTGGATACACTTTGAATATTAATGTCGTTTTAGAGTCTTAATGTATTGGAACCTGATAGTCATTTGAGCCCTGTGAAATACCATCTATAAACGTATTGTGTTTTAACTTATTGTTTATTTAATTGTTTTGTTGTAAATTACCTTTATAATCACAAGTTGAGTAAAGCATGTTAGAAATGTTAAAAATCTACGAGTGCTTTATTGTAGCGAAGCTATTAAAAAATACTCAATTTCAGCTGAGACATCACACATGCAGAGCAGGAGGCACCATATCAGGGCGTAAGGAACTATCAGTCAGCATCCTGAAGAGAGTTTGATTGAGAAGAAACGACTTCCAGCTCCAAGAAGGAGCACTGCACAGAAGGCTGTGCTGGGTCAGCAGCCGCTGCCTGCTCAGCCATGCCCGTACTGCACTGACAGAAGCAAGTAACCTAATTATAACTCAGTGCAATCCCACCTTATAACTTCTCATCTCTGTGCTTCCAGAAGTGTATCAGGCTTCCTGGCGTTTCATAGAAATCTAGAAGGATTTGTGTATTGTGGCCAAGAGCCACAAAGTCCCACCATATGCACCGAGATGCACTGTGGCCCTCAAGCCATAAATTCTCCATGCCCCAAACTTGAGATCTGTTCTTAAGAGGCAGCATCAGCCAGCAGGTGGACGTGGTGGAGTTGGCTCCACACAAACTTCCAGCAATACCTCTAGCCACTGAAACCTCACTACCCCCTTGTTTTCACCTACAGCCAAGCAAGTTTCCTCTGCAACGCGGACCAGAAGAGGTCTCATGAGGCCTGATGGTGCTGTGCATTGCTTTGCAGCTTTTGGGAAGAAGGCTGTTACCAGTAGGCCACAAGGGAGGAGGAATGATGGGGCAGCACGGAGCAAGTCCTCAACAGCAATGCTCACTTTTTCTTTAATTAGAAAAGACAAAAGGGCCAAAATTAATAGGCTTATTTTTCCAAGAATTTCACACAAACATAGAATTCCATTATTCCTAAACGTCTCCTGTTGTGACTGAAAAAAACAACATGGAAAATGCTTTTGTCCTATTTCAGAATGTCTGCTCAGGGCAAAGGGAGCGATTCCTTGCCCCAGTGACAGCACCTTTACTACAGTTTTGTACTTCTTTGTTATGTTTGCTATGGTTTAAGCAGTCTTTATTTTGAGTAGTGGGGAAATTGAGCATCATTTATTGGAGAAATTCATTTCCAGGAGAGACATTCGCTCTGACTGCCCAGGTTTCTTTCGTAGCAAGCAGGTAACAAAGCAGCACAGAACTCTCTACATTTATGTTTAAAATTCTGATAGCTTGAACTGATTCCCAACCATGCTACGGCAGGCTCCATTTAGCAGCAGTGTTTTTTAAATGTGCTGGTTAAAAGACAGAATTAACAGTATAACAATATAAAAGTTGCTTCCAGCTTTTAAAAACACCTTGTGCAGTTCTGAGAAAGCATTCGGCTACATTCAGGGAGAGGCTGCACAGCTCCCAGCACGTAACTGGTGCAAACCCTGCTCTGATCTTTACCCAACATTCACTCAGCTCTCTGCCAAGGCAGAAGGAATCTGAGAAACACTGTTAACAGAACTGAGAATTTCCACACTAGCTTTATAACTTTTTTCCCCAATTACACTACCCATGCAATGAGTACGAAGTCTGTATTTTTACTGAAAGTAGGAAGTAAAGCAGCATGCTAGAAATGCAAAATTACCAACACAAATCAAATGAATCACTCCCCTATGCTCACATCAGCCTTTGTAACAGATGAGCAGAATGCACTACTGTCCTGCAGCAGTGCCGCTGCCTGCAGCCACCGCAGTGTTGTCAATAGGCGTGGCAGCACAGGAAGCTGCAAGTGGCAAAGAGATGGGAAATCCAGTTAAGTGCTCATCTGTAACCCATCCTCCACCAAAGCATACGCTACCAGGAGTACACTTAAGGTCATCCATAACAAGGTCTTTTCTTCTGCACAGGTCAGTATGATCTCTAATTGTAAATAATTCTAAATGTATAAATACCTTTATTGAAAAAAAAAAAAAAGGAAAAAGCAGACACTCATACCAGGTAGGAAGCAAGGGGTTCTTTAAAACTGTTTAATTACATGTTTCAGGTAAGCACAGACAATACAGTAGATTCCCCACCATGGAATATTTACATTCTTTTCCCTAGGCTCGAGCTGTTCATTAGGAGCGTCTCTCAATCACTTTTGCTCAATCATGTTTGCTGCAAAGAAGGGTACTGGAATAGAATTACTGTAGGAAATCTCATTCCATCAAGGCATGATTTTGTGTGTGTGTGTTTTTCTTTCCCTTGAAGAACTACCTATTAGTAGTTCAGGATATTTTGGGAGAATTCTGGCTTCCAAGATGACTTGAAGAATGCATTGAAACCAAGCAGCGTGTTGAAGTCCTGGAAATACTTAAATTAATACCAATATGCATGTTGTAGAGGTGGAGTCCTTCCACCGATGCCTGGTTACTGTTAGGAGAGTTTTACACCAATTTTGTTCTGTTCCTTTTTCATTAACCTTTGGGCCTCTTTCTCCATTTTCTTTCGTTGTTGTTCTGCTGCTCTTTTTTCCCTTTCTGCTAACTTCTGTTGTCTGTAATTAGAGAAAAAATGAACTGCTGAAGAAAAGGAGTCCAATTTTCAGCGTAGTCAATAAATACATTATTTTAACTAATAAAGAACAGAGCCTCAGCCAACTGTAGTTAGTCTCAGAAGAGTTAGTAGTTCATCACACCCCAGTCCTTTTCTCAGGATAATCTACTCTTAGGCAGTAATATTTCTTCAAAATACTTTACGATCTAAAAGCAACAAATTCTCAAAGATTAAGTGAATTAGTGCAAGTATCAGACTAGAACTAATTAGGAAGATCTGTCTAGTAATAAAATTACCCACTTTTTTCAAATTCAGATCAACACGATTCAACTCAGAACATGAAGTTTGTGCCCCGCCTTTTCGCCAGCAGAAGCACCTGCAGCCATCCTTTTTATACACAACTGCAATAGACGTCTTCCTTGTGATCAGATGAGGTTACTTAATATTCCCTTTCACATGCTCAGGATTTGTGTTGTGCTCTATTGTTCAATACAAATATAAACAATAGCCTTTAAGGAAGTAGAAAATAATAAGAAAGTCTTCAGTTGTGTATCTTTTTACAGCAGTGGTAAGAAATAATGCTAAACAGCAAACGTTACGAGCTGCCAGATCAGAGAATCCGTTTAAAGAAACAAGTTTCCAATTTCTACTTCCCTTCCAAGAGTGAGGAACAGGAAAAGGAATAAGAGAAGTCAACAACCTGCCTCCATCCTCCGCAGCCACAACACGTTACTGAGTGGCATGGAGTCAACACTCTCCTCATTAGAGACAAAAACAGCCAAGCTGCTGGCAGTGTGACTTTACAATTTAAAAAAAATGAAGAATGAAAGCATCATTAATTTGGAAAGGGTAAATTTAATAGAGATTCAGTCAGAATAAAGAACAGTTCATTAAAAGAGAATAAAGAAATCCAGTAGATACAGAGGTAAGGAGTTTACTTTCAAGTCTGTTAGCTGCACACATCCATTCAACTGTGTAAAACACAGAAAACTTAAAGCTGCCCTGCACTGAGAAAACCTGCTTTGGTAGATTTTCAATTATGGACAAACTGAGCACACAGAACTTCAAAATATTTCAGCAACAAAGACTACGTATTATTTTTGTGTTTGACAGTGGTAGAAGGAGAGGGACTGCTATTAAATTAACTGCCAGAAGTTCTCCTATTCTCTAATAAAACTGCTCTGCTGCCATGGAAGAAGCTAGTAATTTACATCAAGACCAACACCTCCCAGTCAGAAGGGAAGAGTCACGTAGATGCAGCGAAGTTCCATAGAGCCACACGAAATGCTAAGCAATTCTTCTATGCATCTGCTGTTGCAAAGTAAGGAAAGCCACAGCAGATCATGTTTCTTCCCCACCACCATGAACTGCACAATGCAGAATGCTACACAGATTCCTGTATGAGGTTTCCATGCCCTCTACTGGCTGAGTAATTTTACTAGACTTCATGAAGTCCAAATGAGTAGAGACCTTCTGCTGGAGGTGATATAGAGTCACCAAAAATAAATACATGCAGCGTACCACAGAGTGATTACCTTTCCACTGCTCTGTCACTTGGTCATTATTCACTGATCTCTATTCCAAACTTCCTACTTGTTTTCAACATGAAGTTACTACCTCTCAGGATCATCTCTCAATAGAGAGCCTATGACAAACTACAGCCATAACTGACTCGCTTGGCTCCAAAGGAAGGAGTTCAGCAAGTTTTGGTGCCTCTGTTCATTGGGTTGGACTAGATGGCCTTTAAAGGTCCTTTCCAACTGTAAGTATTCTATGACTCTACAGTTTGGATGGAATTTTGCATGTCATGTAAACCAGAAAGATATTTATTACTTACAGTCTTCTTTTGCAGTGCCAGCACATGTCCAAATAAACTAAATCTCTCTGATTGGTTAGCAGAATACTAACTGTAAGCAGAACAGTTAGCAGACATTCTTATTCCTTTATGTTTTTCACTTACTATATACATTCTGAGTGACTAAGAATAATTTCATACCATTTTCTCTTCTCATCCCACACAACTTTAAAAAGCACAAAAACTAATCTCACACACTGGACATTTTACACACGTGGCTACTTTCTAAATCAAAGAGCATTTAGATTAACTGTTGCCACTGGAAAAAAAAAAATTGGTATTATAAAGTCTAAAGGTACGTATGGATATCTACAATTTGCAGAAGTAACCAAGTTCTAACTAACTTCAATTAGCTGTAAAGAAGAATGAACGTTCACCATGCTGACTGACCACTGACTGGAAAGTTTTGGTGCAAGCAGCCCAAAACCTGCTGGGCAGCGGGAACAAACAACAGGAACTTCTCAGGTTACGCAGCTCACTCCTCAGCACACTTCTGACTTTCTGGAAGCATGTGGCTTACTACTTGTACTTACTCCAACCATTACATGTGTGTATTAAATCACCACAGAGAATGCCAGAGGTACAGTCTTCCCTGCTATTAACACACCACAGCTCATTTCTGCATGGTTGTGCAGCACTCCACTGCTATACAAAAGTGATCCCACTCTAAGACACTTCTGCATACTGAGCGCCAACAGGTACTCAGACAGAGCTAGCTAATGGAGACCCTCGTGTTCTCCCTCCACACACACAGACCCACACTCATTCCATGCTCAGGAAGCACTGCTGGAGTCAGCGTTACCACTGTGGAGGATCAGGAACACTGTTCACCAACCAGCAGTCTGAAATCTTCAGATCATTTTGTAGATCAAGATTCAGTCTCTTAGCATTAAGAATAGACTCCAGATCGCTTCCTTACTACGGTCTGTTGAAAAACAGAGCCAGGGCTTCATGTACTAAAGTTATGTGTTAAACTCTGGATGTTAATTACACCACAGATGTCTACTGCAAGACAGACTGTAAACCCAGAAGGTATTTCCTACCAATCTTGCTAAAAATGGGCCAGTGTTTTCCTCAGTTAATGAAAAACATGAGTTTTTCATGTGTGTTGTGAACAGAACAAAGGTTTTGCTTCACACAGCTGGGATGAACTCACACAATCATCAGCTGTATTGAGGTAGCCATTCACTGCAGGCCAAGAGATATGCAAAACAGACAGTCCTAAGCATGCTCTGTTTACCTGAAATATCTGACACATATATTTCCCTGCTAAAGCAAGTGAAGTTTGATACTTTTTAGTGGGGCAGAGTAGGACACCTGAAAGTTTGGAACTTGAGCTGAAGCCTTTCAATAGTAAAAATATGTCAGGCTGAAATCTTTACAGCGGCTTCTATCAAGTAAGACGAGAAATTTGAAAACCAAGAGTTAGGGGGAAAATCCCACTGCTATTCCCACATAAGTGGTCCCCCTCACTCGGTATCCTAGAGCACGAACGTGACTGCTCGCAAACAATCCGCCTTTGGCCACTTCATGAAAATCGACTATGCAGACAAGTTATCACTCCAGAAATACACTGGCACATGCACATACTAGACTGCTAGTAGTAGGTAAATTCTCTAAGACAAGTCTGTGCTTGGGAAAGCTTAATCACTTGTTTTTATAGTCTTAAAAACAGATCTTAAATGGAACGTAGCAAGATTTCACTAAAACACAATGCAGCTCTGCGGACAGTAAAAGTTACTTCATTTCCCAGTCCAAGAAAGCAGGATTTTTTATTGTCTTTCACTGACTATGTCTGGTGCACCATAGCCTCAGTGGGCTGCACTTTTGACATTAAAGATCTTACTGAGCCTGCTGATGTTCCTGACAAGAAAAGGCAGTCCTTGGAAGAAAAACAACACAAAAAAGCCCATCATCCAGGTATCACATAACTTTCACTATTATATCGCTATATATTAAAGCTTGAAATAAAGTAACAGAAGTCACTGCCAATTCAAATCACTGTGTGCAATTAGCTTAAATTCAATCTGCATCTTGGTACCATTTGTACTCTTTCAACTTCTTAAAAGGGAAAAGCAAACAGAAAAAGAAAACAGATAAGGTATTCACACTAGTTTTGTGAGACACAGAGAACTAGAAAAGTACTATCACAGACAGACCTGCACTTCATTCTTCAACATAAAAAAAGTTTATGTGGTGCTACATGATTTTCAGTTACCTAAGAACTTCCTCTGCCTGCCAGGCAGCATCTTCCTCTTCTTCCCAGGCATTAGTATTTTCTTGCCAAGTATCCAAGTCTCCCAGTTCAGGCTGAAACAAAACAAGAAAAGCTCTAACAACCTGGACAAAAAAGTAGAAAAAACACTTATTTTTAACCTTGATGCTTCAGACTTCCAGAAATATTTGAGATATCTTAAAGTATCACCTATATGTTTGTTATTCCTGGTTCTAAAACTGATTTTTTGCCTTTATATTGTTAGCATAAATCTTTAGACTCTATTGCTGGTGAACAAGGAAAGAAGGAAGCACTACAGTGCATTTTTAGGAAGGAGAGGATAAGTTAAGCAGATGGCATTAAATATTTCTGGAAGTTGCATAGACAAACCAACATGTATATCCACGTTTGTCCATTATCCTCTGGGTGATGTTCTTCTACAACAAAGTCCTGTCCTGAATTATTTTCATAATGACAGTCCAAGAAAGCATTATGACCATTCTGTACTGCTTTCTGCCTGGATCTTTTGTCTTATGTGTTAAACAAAACACTGTTAAAGAAGGCAGAAGAAAGCGAGCATCTCCCTCTAGATGTTATTTGTCAAGGAGTAAAATTAGAAGACTTTCCAAAGACAAACTCTACAGAAGGGGAAGGGAGAAAGAGAAGGTTAAAAATGGGTACAAGATTATAAAGCTGAGATATAAACCAGAGGCTTTCTAGAAAAAGAACTCCTACTCTTTTGCTAGGAGCTTACTGTGTAAAGTCCAAAAAAAATGTATAGTCCATTGGTTTAGAAGAATTTCTAGTAAACAGGCACTTTAAAGCTACCTACTTTTTAACCATTGGTCTGTTAAGCTTCACAATAGAGAAAGTTAATTCGAATTAGATCAACCACTTCATTACTTCAAACCAAATACTCAATTTAAAAAGAGTTTATTTTATTCCACAACTATTCCTTTTGCTCCCCACAATGCAGACTATTCTTAGACAGACCGTTCCGTTCCTTCTCCTAAGGATCAGTCATTTACCTGTCAAATAACGGATTAATATTTTGAGCGCACTTACAGACTGGTGAATAAAAGGAATATCTTGTGTAGCTGCTAATCTGCTAGAGAATCCTGTGTTTCCTTCTGGAACTCCAAAAGTTAAAGGCTCTCGTTTTTTAATAACTATCTGGAGAAAAACAAAAAAAAAAAGAAAAAAAAGAAAAGAGATAGGTCAAAGATTCCCTGGTGCCCATACAGGTCTCTGCTTATGAAGGCCAGGCTATACAACACTGCACTGTCTCAAATCGGCTCAGGTTCTGGAAGCTGTACAGCTGAATCAACTTGCAAGCAGGAGAAGCAAAATGCACAAGACACAAGAACTCCCTCTCCGCCCCACTAGCTGTTACTTAAGTCACATGAAAACAGACTGTATTAAAACACAGGGCACAAAACAAGATCCAACTAGCACATCTCATCAGTATTCACAAGCTACTGATTATATGAGATACTCCTTGGAGAAACCCCACTTCCATGATTGGTCAAAGTAAGACACTACGCTTGGGGGTAGAGCTCTCTGAACAACTACACTGTTTTAGAACCAAAGCTATCTCAGGTTCATCAACAGCACTGCTGTGCAGACAACCTACGCTTCCATAGACAAAATGCAACTTGCTATCCTATCAACTGGTAAAGCTCTAAATTGGCAGAAAAACGAGCACTAATACTCCTCCTGAAAGGTATGTTAACAAGTTTAACATGGTTGCTAAGATCATATTTCCTTGATCTATTTTGACCTCAAGACATGCACTTACCCACAGATATGAGTGTGTGTACAGTAAAAGAAAATGGGGATCTATGTCTTGTAGAAGCAGCGGAGAGGTGAAGTATGCTAAATGAAACAAGTGGGTAAGTGTCATCTCCAGTTCATAGAAGCTCAGGAGAATCAGAGTCGGAAGGGACCTAGGAGGTCTCTAGTCCTACTTGCTGCTCAAAGCGTCGCCAGCTTTGGTTTATGCAGTTGAGTTATGAAAACCTCCAGAGGAGGAGGCTGCACCTCTCTATGCAGCTTGTTCTGGTGCAAAAAGTTTTTCAATCGACTCAAAGACCTGTACGTATCTAACTAGAAGATTTCAACACAGAAACAAAACAGAAAAGTTCATAGTGCAGATGCTGTTGTGGAGACACCCTGCAGTCCTGCTTCCCTAACAGAACGTGATCTTTGAAGAGCAAACTATTTTGAAATATCAGCTCCCTAATACCATTAGCCTCAATAACTGGCAAAACAACCGCTGGTTCCTGAAACAGCAGAGTTACTATGTCAAGCATCAGTACGAGCAGGACACAGAATCTCTCTTTTGAAATAGCTGAAATAACTGAAAGGCATGAAAGGTAGCTTTGTGCAGTGGTTCTATTTGCAGGACTAAAAGTGAATTGAAGGTTTTCACCTTTATACTTCCTGTGACACTCAGACTATGAAGTTCATCACAGATTTCCAAGAACGTTAAAACAAAAGATGTAAACATAAACTAGAATCACATTTGAGTCAGAATCAGCATTTTAAGTGGGTTAGATTAGTATCCTCATTTCAACAAGGCAGCACAATTTTGCCTGAAGCACTGTATGTAGGCTGCCAATTTACTTATAGCCTATCTTAAAGCCCTCCGTAAGTACAATTGAAAGCTCTATACCTACTTTTTGAGTTTTTCTTATAGTTGGTGTCATGTCTTTAAAATAATCAGGTTCCATTTGTTCCACAGCATTTTGCTGAGCTGCCACATTACCATTGCCACCTTCGATCTTCACACTGGTAGGTGCATCTTCATCCCATGAAGACCAGTCTTCTACTTCTGGCTGCAGAAGTGAACAGTAAAAGTTAATATTATTTGCAAGTAAAAACTTGTCTTATTGTATCGTGCTAAGACAGTAAGATTGGCATAACAGACAATCGTAAGTCACCTACCACTGAAGCAATTACCTGTTTTGGAACAGACGAATAATCCACTGTTGTTGGCAAAGTTATTTGGTCTCCACTTAACTTTCGCCCCCCTTCCAGACCTGAAAGAAAAATGTAGGATTCCTCCAAGCTCTGAAAACATGAGCACTAAGTTTAAAAAAAAAAAAAAAAAAAGGGAGTCTGAGAACAGCACTACTGCAGTCACAGCTAAAACATTACGTGCTCAAACTATCCTAGTATTAACTGCTAGTCACAGCCTGCTAAACAAAGGAATTTCATCCCTAAACTAGAGTTGTGTTCACAAGAATATCAAAGTGCAATATACTGCTCATATTTCTTTAAGAGTTGCTTCTCCTTTGTTTCCACGACTGTTTGAAAAGGGACATATTTCATCAGTTATTTGCGTACAGTTGGTTATAATTTTTAGATTGTCAGTGCTAAAGAAGCAAATACTACAGCTCTGGATTAGCTCAAAGATAACCATTTCCATGTGAAGCTGAGAAATACTTCTACTGATCTGTGTTGAACAAACTGCTTGTTGAGCTGCTTCATTTAAAGCCCCTCTAAAGCACTTTTTCCTTTAGAATCCAGACAGAGATAGCATGTATACAAGTCAACAGTTTCTGCTCAACACATTTACTTCAAGAGCGTTCTCTCAGCAGAAGAGTTTTTCAGCAATTGTATCAGATAATTTTAATTGAAAACAAAGACTAATGCATTGCTAATAAATGACGTAGATATTTACTTAATGGCAACGCTCAAAGATCACAGTAACACCTAAAATATTCTCAGCTGACATTTGCTACATTTTAAAACCTTATAACACAAGAGAATGAAATTCAGACCCTGAAAGTGCAAAGTCCTATAACAAGATGATCATGGAAGAGTGAAGATGTGATTACTGCTACTCCTGCAGGGAAGCTAACATTTGGAGATCATATCCATAGCTTTCACCATCACAGAACATTCCACCATCATGTTAGAAGAGCTGAATTGCATGTAATTGTTCCACTGTATACCAGTGAGTGATAAGATTATCATTTTTCCTACTTTAGGCCCAACAGAATCTTCCATAGGAAAGATTAGATGCTATTATCAAATCTTCACTTGATATAATTAACTCTAGAAACTGTTATTTTAAGCTGACATAGGTTAGGAGTGGAACACAAAGGTTTCCTCAAGAGGAACCCAGCATAATTTCATCTACCAAAGTTCCTGAAAATCCTTATAGTAGTACAACAGAAGCAAAGAGCACAATAGCGCTATCCAATAGAGCAAATTCTCAGCTACAAAATACTAATTTTCAGCACAGTCACCATCATTAGCTGTGCTTTTTCATCAACAGTGAACAAGACCCTGCATGCCACACGTACAAAAATCTGTACCAGTGGAGGTGACCCACCGTCACTGCTGAAATGCATCACCCACTGCCTCACTGTGCTCACAACCACTCTTTGGTTCCCATAAGCGTTCAGTAAGTGTCGAAGAATGTCAATGGTGCCATTTTTTCTGCTTGGGGAAATTCAGTGTCACACCTTTGCTTTACAAGCACTTCCATGTCAGATGCCATTTTGTCAGAGTGCCCCTCTGCTGCCATCTGTCGCACAGCAGCAACTTGTAACGAGATACTGGTGGGAAGGTTCAGCCTCTACCGCTGTACGACCAACATCCCTGACATCGTGGGCCAACATAATAAAATAAGAGGCATTACTTTCAGAGCCGCCCTCATAATTGCTTCAGGTCTTTAAGACTGAAGCTCACAGACATCTAGCAGTCTTAAAGCCTCCCCTACGTTAAGAAATCAAAACGAATGTAGAACAGAAAAAGCTATGACCAACTATTCGACAGCCAAGACAGAGTACAACCTAAATCCCGCGCTATGCAGCACGCACACAGGTTCCATCCCCGAGCAGCTTCCTAACAAAAATATTACTTTGGCAACCAAGTTTAAACCTCATTTCCAGATGATGTCCTTGGAAAAAATCGTGATATCTTCATACAAATGGTAATCTACTACTGCAACAACAATGTTGTGTCAACAACAATGCATTTTTCTGACTGTTTAATTTTTCCTTTGGCCTCTTTGCCTTACATATGCAAACATATGAGACCTGTTTTAATCTTCTCCAATAGTGATGTGACTATAGGAAAAACAAAAACCCCCTCGAACGCACAAGGAACTTCTGATTCTTAGGCTGACTTGATTCTGTTGATGTCTCTATAGGAAACCCCAGTCTGCAAACACCCTCCTTCAAGCTTATACAACATGCTTGTCTTTAATACACTTCTAAGCCAGCACTTCAGCTGATACAACTCCCTACTGAAACGATCCAGAAGTCAAGCTAGTGACTCCAACTAGTGGTTTATAAGACCAATCCAGCAAAAATGGTCACACTGGCAAGGATGAAGGAGGGAAGAAGCAACTCCTGTTGTACAACTTAGTGTGCTACACACAGCAGCACCGAAGAAGGCTACATATCTCCATTCCCCCTTCTAGGAAGGGCACACCATGCTCAGAGGAACAGCTGCCTCCCAACCAACATTAGAAAGATACTGATTAGTGCTCTGAAGGTCAAATGCCTCAACATTTCTTGCTTTTGTTTAACCTAACTACTCGGCAGCACACATGTTTGTCTGCAGCGTGAAAATAACTTGAAATCTTAAACAGAATGAAGTTTCATCTTACTTTTTATTTATACCAATTATTTGCTAGAAACAGAGGATTGAAGCAGGCTGTTGTTCATTAAAAAAAAATCTCAAAAGTTGCCAGGCACGATGCATAGGTTTGATGCTGACTAGAAAGATGAAGAATCTCTGCAAGCACTTGCTAAAACTAAGAACTAATTTAAACTATGCAATCCAAGTAGGTACAAGCTCATATCCATCTAATTAAAATGCACATCTCATTCAATCACATTTGCTGGTTATCAGGCATACTCATAAGCAGGGGTGCATTACAAGAAAACAGGATTTATCAAACTATTCTCCACAGCTGACATTAAAATGGAAAAATATCTGTGGTTAATGGACTGCAACAACTTGATCCACTTACTTGCCTACGTGAACATCTTGAATTTTTCATTCTTTCAACTAATTGTTATTAGGAGTTTTACTATTTTTCATTCCCAAACACTTCCTCACCTGCTCGTTTCAATTACTCCAATCATTCAGAAGTTGGAAAAGAAGAAAGTACTGTCATTACATCTACTAAACAATTATCTGCTTATAAACAATTCATGCTTTCAGTAAAGGTCCACATACTGCAGAAGCTCGGTGTTTTTACTTCTTAAAGAACTTGAAGGGCCAATACTTTGGAATTCAGTCACAAAACTAAAGCTAACATCTGTGAAGTTGTATGCAGCATTAGAATCTATCTTTCTAAAACTTCAAGAGAGCTGGAATGAATGAAAGCTTCCTACTGAACCCGATATAACTATAAATCTTGATTTTTTTAATGCTTCTAGACACTACACTTCTGTATTCACGAGTTTACAGCTCAGAAGAACACTAAGTGGTTCTGCTTACTGTTGTAAGGCATAAGGCATTCTCATTAAGAAAATGGAAGAGAAAAAAAAAGTTCTCTTGAACTTTAAACACTGTCCTCCTAACATCTGAATGAATCTTTAACAGGCAGAAGAACCCAGAAGTCTCAATAAACTGCTTCTTGTCAAAACAGGATGAGAATCAGTTACATTTATAATGAAAGCCCACTGACTGATGACCGGGTGGATGCTGCCATTAACTGAACTGCTATAAAACAAAATACCACTCGCTGAATGCGTTTTAAAAGTTGAAGGACAATTTTCATTCATGTGACACAGGACAGCATTAAAAGGCAATTTTTAAACCCTGTCACAGTTATTCAGAAAACATTAATCATTAGAGCTAATATAACACAAAACACACTGATTCATAACTGCACTACACAGACTCTTGAGTTCCAAAGGAACACAGATTAAGGAACGAATCTGACTTGTTTTCTATGTCTGAATTGTTTCACAATTAGTAGCAAAATCAGAATTAGGAAAAGAGGTGTGTGTGCCAGGGAGAAGGAAAGAAGAGAAAGAATCTGTAATTAAAACAGAAAAAGGTAACCAAATTAAGACATGTTTACCTGCATATTAACTTTTTAATAAAAGAAAGCACAGCTGCCAGGCAAGTACAGATTTTAAACAGCCGAAACTGTGTTATGGCCATGGTGAGAAACCCTTCCTGCAAAAGAAAAAACAAGTTAGATGTAGCACATTATATATCTTTACATAGTCCTTAAAGCCCATTTCCTTAGCTGATCATAAACAGGGAGCATTCTGTGAAGTTACATTACTGCCAAATAGGGAAAAGGTTTCTGGAACAGAGACTCTGTCTCCTATCTGGACATATCATAGAATTGCTCAGGTTGGAAAAGACCTTAAAGATCATCGAGTCAAACCACAACCTAACCATACTGCCCTAACTCTAACAACCCTCTGCTAAATCATGTCCCTGAGCACCACATCCAAATGGTTTTTAAACGCATCCAGGGATGGTGACTCAACCACCTCCCTGGGGAGCCTATTCCAGTGCTTAACAACCCTTTCTGTAAAGAAGTTTTTCCTTATATCCAACCTAAACTTCCCCTGGTGCAACTTGAGGCCATTTCCCCTCATCCTGTCACCTGTCACCAGAGAGAAGAGACCAACCCCGCTCTCGCTGTAAGCACCTTTCAGATATTGGAAGAGAGCAATGAGGTCTCCCCTCAGCCTCCTTTTCCCCAGACTAAACAGCCCCAGTTCCTTCAGTCTCTCCTTGTAGGGCATATTCTCCAAGCCCTTCACAAGCTTTGAAATGCTTGTATAAAAGCTGCATTGAAAGGCTTGTATAAAAGGCTTATATAAATAATACAAGCACATAATGAACATAGCCTTTAAAAGAACTGCAGGCAATGACAGGTGAAGATACAATTGAAGATATTTTTGAAGAAGTGCTTTCAATCAATGGCAGTGACTGCACAGTTGATGTACTTTAGACACTAATAATGCAAGGAGAAAAGAATTACGACCAGTGAAAAGCTCATACTTCCTTAACCAAGTCTTGCCTATGGAAATAGAAGATGAATATGAAATCAACATTGAGTGAAAAGCCAGAACTGGTGGCTTAAAGTTTACAATTATTTTAATTGGAAATGTGTGATGAGACCAAACACTGTATTTTAGCTAACACAGTCATTGAAAAACTCATCAGAAGCGATGGATTCTCTTCATCCCACATGCAATACAGCACAAATTAATCCTCTAGATACATCAGTGATCCTATGCCAAACCAGATCATGCTAGGAAACTCAGACAAGCAAAAAATGATCTTTGGCTGGAACCACTTACACTGGCTGCTATTTTTAAAGTGTCAATTTGACAATCTAGATAATTTAAACTCATCATTTATATGCATTTATTTCAACAGATCCCCTCAAGCGGGTGCAGAACAAGTTGGAATAATATGCAAGGATCCTTTAAATAATATTCAAGGATTCCCTTTCTCTCTTTTAAAAAAGTGAGCATTTCAGAGTAAGAAAGAAGAGATTAGGCTTCACAAA
The DNA here is from genome assembly GCA_016647715.1 of Pavo muticus. Classification (NCBI taxonomy): domain Eukaryota; kingdom Metazoa; phylum Chordata; class Aves; order Galliformes; family Phasianidae; genus Pavo; species Pavo muticus. The sequence continues at coordinate 200,662 of JACDJE010000625.1, forward strand.
TAGCTTTTAATTATATACAGCTACATTTGTAACAACGTTTGCTCTGGCAAGTTTAACATACCTCCTGGTGAGAAGAGAAGGCAGCCCTGTGACATTTTCCTCAGGCCATGAGTATTCCATGGAAGGACAGCTTGATTTCAAATATGCTATGGCATTTAAATCACTTTTATTATTCCAGGCTTTATGTTAGGAAGAGTCAGGAAGGTGGATCATTAAGTAGGCTGCTCCAATATTGCCCTGAGGATTTTATTAAAAAGTACATAATGGTATTTGTGAGCTTCACAGAGCTTAGATTTACTTTATTGGTGCTCATTTGCTAGGTATCTTAACTAGCACTAAACACTGTAGTAATATGGTACTAGATATATCACTTCACATGCAGCTCAGAAGAGGAATTACTGCTACTGAAAAATTATACAGGGTTGCTACCAAATAAATGAACCTTTTGCTGTAGAACAGAAGGCTGAAGCATCTAAGTAACCTCTAAACTACGGGCCATACTACCAAGCTGTAGCTCAGGAAAAAATTGACTGCTGACAAGAATTAGTCATCATAAATCAATGCATTTTTCCCAGGATAATTCTACTCATGAATGAACAGACTTCCAATATCACCCACGTGTCTGTTCAGCAGATACCACAGCCATCTTCAGTTGTGCTGAATGAGCGGGAGAGAGACAACCACGTGCTGCCTTCGTGTTTGAGCTGCATTTCACTTCAACTATAGCAGCACCAAGCCCTTCAAGACAGAAAGTACCATTTGCTTTCCTCTTCTCTAAACTTTAATTGTAGCTTTCCAGATTAACTTAAACCCTGCAACACTGGAAGTTGTCAGACTCCCAGTTTTGGCAACAAGAAACAATAACTAGACACAGTAATAAGTACTTTTATCAATGCATCTAGCTTTTATATGGCTAATTAAGATATGAAGTGGTATGTATGAATTAATTACAGCTATATGTTAAAAGCTATGCAAAACGGATCTTAAACCAACCACTTGGATACAAATTAGGACAAGTAGAACATTACACCCAGGCGTCTAAAACAGCACTTTAAGCATCTGCATTATTGTTCTAAGGACAGCACTACCTAAAATCAAAAGAGCGATCATTTCATATTCAGACACGACTGGACAAACACAAAGGTACAAGGAACCTTTGTATTTTCTGAGCTTGGTGCAAACTGAATACGTCTGATACAATGACATTAGACTCGTTGAGTAAAACAAAAGTGTTCATTCTCTTTCTATTGTCAGTCTTCTTCCAGCACTGGAAGGATACAAAGCCACATACAGCACAAAGAAAGAACACACACTGGCAGCACTCCAGCAAGAATCCTGGAAAATTTCTTAACAGATGGAGGCAGAGGTAAAACACTGGACTAAAATCCAGAAAGTCTGATTAAGTTGTCAGCCCGACACAGCTTTGTGCATTTCACTCCTCACGGCTCAGCTTCCCATTAGTAAAATGGGATAGAGCTTTCCTCCTCCCATTATCGAGATTGCTTCTAATGTACAACATTTATTAGATTTACTGTTGTAAAGATTTACTGTTCTAAGCTCCAATTAAAAAAAAGATATTAATAATTAAATCACAAATCCTAATTAATATTAGCTGTTGGTGCAACAGCTTTGTAGATGTTCCCCAGTTTAGCAGGAGTTAGACTCACATAGCTCATACTGCCTTCTACTGGTAAAAAGTGACAGCAATTGCTCACATGGAAGGCATGCACTGAAAAGATTTAACCATGGCAGCAAGATGTTAAACACATTAGAGACAAGTCAGAAGCACAGGGCAACTAATCCCTGAAAACATTTTATGGATCAATAAAACTAATACAGTGAAGGGAGAGAAAGCCCAGAAATTTACTCAACTGAAACATTTCTACATCACTTACTGCTTTCAGCACTGGCAGCATTAGAGGTTCTGGCAACCCAGCCCTCACTGACAGCAGCCAGCAGGCTGCCTGCAGCACGGCACGCACAGCCCAGCCATTAGGCAACCAAAGCGCAATAAACAAGTTTCTCATCGGCCATCAACAAGCACCTTGTTGCCTGCAATAGCACTTCCTCTTTTATACCTAATTACACCCACACAGCGGGCTGCATGTGGCCCAGCACCGCTCGCACTGCAGCCACCCCCTGCCCACGCCATCATGGCAGCGACTCTTCCCGCAGGGCCTGGCCCCCAGCACCAACGGAACATCGGTGTGCCAGGAGCACACTTGGGCTGGAAACAGGACACGGAGCGCAGTACTAACTCTAGTGATGGCAAGTAAGTTTATGGTTTTTGACACACTGGTTAATACAGTCCTGTGAACAGCAAAAAACATGCAGCTGTGCCTTCTGTTTTGATAGAGGAGCTTGAGAACGGGTTTCAAGATGGCCAGAATGGGAGTTCTGCCTTCAATTACCAATGCTTTGTGAGTAGATTGCACTTTCTTTCACATTAGCTCATCTGTGACTCTGCAATGCAGACAGCTTGGAAACAGCAGCATTTACTTGCACTAAATACAGATAATTAACCAAGGGAAAGAGTCTAAACTAAATTAAAAATAACTTCACTGAAACCGAACGTTTCCCCCACCAACTGCATAACCTCATGAGTAACCACAAAAAAGCTTCACCCTCCTTAAGCAAAACACAACCATTTCCTCATACAAAAGACTAACGTGCCCTTGAGTGCTCACAGGTGTCAGCACCAAAACCACAAGAGCATCGCTGAACCAGAATGTTTTCACTAGAACAACCAACCAGTAAAAATCAAGTAAGCACCACATGATTAGTGCAGTTTCAGCGGCAAGGTTGGTATCTCTCAAAGTCCATGTTGTATAAAATCTTAAACAAGCAGTGTCACCACACCAGCCCAGAGATGACCAAGTAGGTTTACAGGTAGATGGAATCGCAAGATCTGTGGATAGAGCTAAAAAAAAANCTTCCCCTCGCCCTGCCAACCAGCGCCGTCCGGCTTGCTCCGCTGAGGAGGGCGGGAGATGACCAAGTAGGTTTACAGGTAGATGGAATCGCAAGATCTGTGGATAGAGCTAAAAAAAAAAAAAAAAAAAAAAAAAAGAAGTTTATTTTCAAGCACAAAGGCCTCCTCCAAAGCGTGTACACTACGAGACGCACAACGTATTTTCAAAAAGGCATTCAGTCAGGTACTGAAAGCCACAACCAGCATCTGCATTTCAGAGAGTAACCACGAGCCTGTAACCTAATGAAGAGGTTCCACTCCTCTCTTCCAGGCCAATATTTTTTTTTTATTTTTTAATTGCTTTATACAGAAACATAATATTGGGAACACTGAGGCAGAAGGGAAAACAATGACTTTACCATTCATTTTGATAAACTGATTGATTATATGGCAACGTGACTCAATCTTGTAGCCACGATACTACGTCAATACAGAGAGAAGCAGAATCCAAAGAAAAAAAACAGGAAATATCTCCTCTATCTGCCTACATGCAGTTAGAGGGCCGTCCCTAAGAAACTGCAGTCTTAACACTGATGTTCTATCTTCCACTGCAAGCACACCAAACAAGAAATTATGAGGAAGCTAGGAGAGAAGATTAATATGCCTATGATTAATAGGAGTGAGACAATCATCCAAGGTGCCCAAACCCAAGAAGATACTTCAAGACTACGAGGAGCTGCAGAAGATGCCAAAACTAAATTTTCTCTCTGATTTAAGACAGAAAACCAGAATGCATTAGCCATTCCTAAACTATTCCTAGACTCTGTTAACAGAGCAGAGCTTAAACTTTTCTTTTTTAGACCTACGACTCCTAGAACAATAAAAAGTCTATAGTAACACCACCACATTTCAACACTTCCTCTCCAAGAAACCGAGCATAGTTTCTATCACATTAATATCAACTCTTGAAGCTTTCAACTCCTGTTTTTTTAAGGCAACATCAAGTAAACCAGAAAACATACGTCCGCTGACTAGGCACAGTCAAATTCATAATCTGTATATGCTACTGTCCTCTGAGAAAACAGCACACAGAACGCAAAGATGGAAGATGTGCAGTGCCGTGATACTACACCATAACTGCTAAGACTTGAAGTCCTCAACATAATGCACTGCTTCATGTAAACCCCACAACAGTGCTCAGACCAGAGCTCAAGAAACCCCAGTTCTACTCCAGTTTTCATTGGTCACCCTGGACTTCAGTTACCCACATCTACACTGAAAGCTAAAAATCAATAAATTAACACACTCTTCTTGTTATTGCCACAGTATCATCTTGTAACACCTGTTGTGTCAGCAAGCACCAACTATTTACAATCAAGATACACAACAGGACAAGACGGCTTGAAGAAACCTTCACACAGCTCACTGCTATTTCCAGTGTATCCACAACACATATAAAGCACCAGCCGCATTGTTTGTCATCAGACGCTCAACTGAGGCATCACAAACTCATGACCAGAAGTGCCTCCCTATCCCACAGATCAAACCAGGGCTGAGCTTTTCCTGAAGCCAGCAGAGAAATCAGATGGGAGCAATTCACTCCTATGTGTCCTTCAGAGATTCGTAGCCCTTTAAAACCATACTGTACAACTTTCACATTCATTTTTATATGAGTTGTCAGCCAGCAGAAATAAAGGAAAACTTCAGCCTAGGCAACTCCAGGCACTGCAGTTCCAATGAAAAAAGATTTAAACCCCGCAGCTCTGACAGGACGTTTCCCTTCCTTTCAACGGGCTGCCAAACGTCTCATGCCCCTCACGTTGGTCCCGGCCTCTGGCACACCCCGCACGCAGCGCCGCCCCGGCTCCAACAGGCAGGCGCGCGGGCAGCCGCGGGCCCCGTGTTCCCCAGGCCCAGCCGGGCAGACCGCCGCTGGACGAGGCCCGGCGGCAGCACCGCCCCGGAGCCGGGACGTCGGGGCGCTGAAAGGCGTTATTCAGGAAGGACCGAGAGGGCCGGCCCCGCGACGGGAAGGCGCCCAGGCCGGGCACTCCGGCACCGAGGCGGAAGCGGGCACCCAGCGGCGAAGTAAGCTCCCCCCGCTCACCTGCCCCGGCGGGGAGGGCTCTCCGGGAGGCGCGGAGCGCCAGGGGCCGAGGCGGCCACTCCCGCAGGCTCCGGCCGCCCCTCATTCAAAGCTCGGCACGCAGCGCTGCGCCGCCGCCTCCCGCGCCGCCATGTCGGCCTCCTGTCACCCGGGCGACGAGGCCGCCCCTTCCGGTCGCGCCACTTCCCCTCGCCCTGCCAACCAGCGCCGTCCGGCTTGCTCCGCTGAGGAGGGCGGGTTGACGTGGCTGCTCGGCAGCGGCCCCGCGAGGAAAGATGCCGAGCTGCCCCGTGGCACAGACTGTCCAGCAGCCAGTCTGCCCTGATCCTTGTGCCTCGGCGGCTGTTCGGCCCCTGGGGAGTTTGAGCTTCTATCGCTACAGAGAACTGCGATAAATAAATGCGATAAATAAATGTTTCGTTTATTTAGTTCATTTAGCTTTGGAATGAGAGGAGAATGCATCAAAATTGTCCCCCCTCCACTGTTGCAATTATTTAATTCAGTGAACTGCAAAAGCATTCTTTGGGATGGGAAAGATTCAAAGTTAAGAAGTACTGTTATGAATCACTGAAGCGGGGTTTGCATGGCAGTGCAGAAACACCATTCAATCAAAAAGAAAAAACTAGGGTCTTTGATGTTGAATGTGATAATATTTAGTTGCCATCTAATCGTATCACATCTACTATAGTGCTGTTGTGAGAACTCAGATACTAAATAACAGCATCTTTAAATGCCAGCAAAGCAAGGAAATGCTGAAGCAGAGCGCACTTGTTAAAGGAAGCACTGCACCTCTTTCAGTCTTTGGGTTATTTGGTAAATCAGCTCAGTTCCTCATTCTGCTGAGTGTCTTTCCTACTTTCCTGCTTGCTAATAACTGTAAGGTTTCAAAACACAGAATCACAGAATCATTAAAGCTGAGAAAGACCTCTAAGATCATCTTGTCCAAGAGTCAACCCATCACTACCATGCCCACTAACCCCCCTCCCTCAGTGCCATGTCTCCTTGTTTCTTGAACACCTCCAGAGACAGTGACTCCACCACCTCCCTGGGCAGCCTGTACCTCACCACTCTTTCTGAGACAAAATATTTCCAAATACTCAATCTTACCTACTGTACCTCCCCTGGTACAACTTAAGGCCATTCCCTCTCATCCTATCGCTGTTACCTGGAAAGAGAGGCTGACCTCCACCTCGCTACAGCCTCCGTTCTGGTCATTATAGAGATTGATAAGGTCTTCCCTGAGCCTCCTCTTCTCCAGAGTAAACAATCCCAGTTTCCTCAGCCACTCTTCTCGTAAGACTTGTGCTCCAGACCCTTCACCAGCTTTGTTGTGCTTTGTTCAGACTCATCTACAGATTTTCCTTTGCATGGTGTAGATCAAGACTAGGCCAAAGAGGAATGACAGTATCCCAGTGTATCAGAGGGGACTGGGGAGATATGGGATTCAGTACCTGCTGCAATCTATTTTAAACCACTCTGTAAAACGATGAAGTTATTTTCAGTCACATCCTTCACCAGTAAATGTTAAGTTTTGATATTCAGAGAGGAATAGCTTCAACAGAAGAACTTGACAATAAGTAGGAGGCTGGTGGGGGCCCTAGTGAGGATGGTCAGGCCCATTAGTGCCCTCACGAGCTTGTCACCCTTGTGCCTGCAGTACCTGCATTCAGTAAAAGATACTCAATACATGCAATACTGTTTTTATATTAAGCACCTTTTCAAAACAATCTATTCAGCAAAGATTTCAGAATAGCTTTCTGTATGAAGAAGTAGAAATTGGAAAGCAATCATAACTTTCATTTACACATAAAAGCAAAATCACAAGCATGGCATGCTGTGAGAGGTCAGATTAGGAGGACAGCCAGCATTTCCTTAGAGAATATATTCAGTTTTTGAGCATTACAATCTACATATTCAATAGGGAATAAGCTACACTGAGAACGAAACATTTTAAAATATGCATATTAACACCCACACTTAATATCAGACTGCCAGAATGTCTCACCCACACTATCTTCCTAAATGCACAACAGACCTTTTGCTCTAATGGGAAAAATTCCAGAAAATGCCATTAATTTCTGTTGACTGGTCCATTAATGAAAAATAACTGTCTTTGTAAAAATATAATTTTGCAACTTCAAATTCAAGAAAAATATAAACACAACTTCATTTCCAGAATAAATATTTTCAGGGATTAATACTTCTCTGTTAAAAAATGTAATTAACCTTAGCTCTAAGTTTTTAACTAAGAGAATTTCTTTTGTTCCTTTAGTTTTCCCAAAGAGATCTTGACTGTTATATATTTCACTGACACAGCAAATGTAGCACTTCTGCAGTAAACATAAAGTTTGGAAAAAAACTATTGAAATTAACATTTTTCTTTTATTTTATACATATTAGGGATATGCCTTCGCCTTCCTGATACTCACATTCGTATTTAAATTCAGTAGTTTCCTTCTGTCTATAAAAGGGATAGTTTCTTTTTCAGTATTCTCTTTCATATTATATATATGCTTAATTTAATTGTGTGCCCTCTCTCACTCTTCATTCATTTATCAAAGTAATGAATCACTGACTTTTTATCTCAGTGTATGTTTCCTCAGTTGCAGACCTGCTGAATCGTGCAGTAGCTCAGGTTCTACATTCTTGGAAGAGATTTTACCCTCAACAAGTTTTGATTCTAGTGAAGTACAGTTTTTACCATTTCAAACAGAAAATTGAAGATTTTTACTATCAAATTTGGGAGTAAATTTCTATATTGCTGATATAAATTCTCATTTTACTCTGAAAATTCATCATTAACTGTCTTGAAACTCTAAATGACAGGAGGCAGTTCCATCATTACATACATTTTCCACTCTTTTGTGCCATTCCTGAGCTCATATTTTTCATAAAATCTAAGGAGTTCAAAGAGTTTGCCTAGGTTAATGCAAATGTGTATTCTAGCGTGTATGAAAATGAGTCCCTTTTCCAAAGTACATAGGCAAGTAATCATGAAAGCCTCTTTTCTTTCAGGCTGTGCTTTCCTCCAGGCTGTGCTCTTCACTGCCTGTACCAGCATACCTTAAATTCCTTCCTTCATGTACATTAAGGCTGGATAGAAGATATTACTATTTTGGCAAGAGTCTATGTTGGGAAAATTCAACAAACTTTTAACAAGCATGTGTTATATAAGAAATCATAGTCAAAACTATGAAAAGGCAAAGTTTTGTTTGGAAACAGTGTACAAGAGAGGACAAAGAGTTGCAATGGCTGCCCAAATCTTCCTGAGCTCAGAGAGCTCAGAGCAGGCAGAAGTTTGGTTTTCTGCTGAACTGGACAGTTTTAGTTGCTCCCCTGAGAATGATCCCAGGTTTTGATTCCTTTTGGCATCTCTCTTCTATGCACTGATCTTCAAACTGGAGCCTGGCCAGCCAACAGGACCTTTCTGCAGGCAGAAGACCTGTCTTTAAGGAATATGCTCCTCAGGCTGAAAAAGCTTGGTTGATTTATTCAGCACTGTAACGAATTCAAAGAATAAAGAATGTGCATCTTTATCCTGATGCTTAAAAATTTGCTGGAAAAAAGACCTTGAGCTCTTCTCCCTGTTGATGACATCAGCTCTTCCTTTCTTAGGGTGATTTTTTATTTAGTGATGATGTTTTTGTGTACAAAATCAGTGCTGGAGGTAGGTACCAGAACTCAGTATTCTCTGTCCCTGCCAGGAAGTGAGCTAATCACTGGGCTGCACAGACAGGCAGACATCCTCTTGCTCTCTCAATTATTTTTTTTCATAGTAGCACAGATGCACATAAGTACTGGAGTTCTGCTTTTCCCATGAGTCCCAACAGAAAAGACTATGGCCTGTCAATAAGATCGTTCTCCCATGAGACAGATTTAAAGTGATTGTGTTTTGTAGGATTGGGAAGGAGGTAAACAACCCATCTCTTCTCTTTCACAAATAAAGAATCTATCTGGTATTTACATCCTGACTGCGTCATATAACTTTTAGGCTCTGTATACAAGTTATCCCAGAGAAAAGTTGTTTAGTCTTCATTCAGCCACATCCTAAAGGAAGCAGTAGCTGCTGCTGCTCTTTTGGCAGGAAGCAAATCCCATCAATAAATGCTAGGTGTAACTGGGATTCAGATCTCATGGGGATTTAAGAATTCTGTTCTGTTATCTAAATGCTGGCTTCCTCTAGCTACCAGTTGAGTGCCTCGGCTTGCATTTAGCTGCAGTGGGGTAACTCCAGCATGTACAGAGACAGAACTGTGAATAGATATAACTGCAGCATCCATAATTGTAACTACAGTTACAATATTTAAGAGCTTCTGTAGCTGCCATTGGTTGAAGTTGAGCAGTTTTTAATAGCAGATGTGAATATTGGATTTTAAATTCCATTTAAAATGATTGTAGATGATAATGTTCCATGTTGAATCTAGTCTTTACTACTGATTTTAATAGAGAAAATAGATGCATAAACTAAACTACAACACTTCCACAACTGCAAATTAGAGATAGGTTAATAGGACCTTTATACAACCAATTTATCACTTCTCTACTAAAATGAAAAGCTCTCTTTCCATCCTGTATGATTTAGTCATTAAGTAACCTTGCTTGACTTACATACACAGCCTTTTTTATGCTTCTTGTTAAGGCAAAAATTCTATATGCTATATTCAAGTTCTTTAGAGGTGGATCCTAGGAATAGTGTTGACTTCAAATCCTGTAAATACTTAAGTACCTAGCATGTTGCTTTATAGATATATGTACATGGATACAAACGTGCATGCCTGCATATATATATATGTTTCACAGATTTTAATTTAGAGATAGTTTATACATGGAAAGATAAGGTTGCAAAGCTTTGTTAGGGAGACAAGATTTTAAAGACAAAAGATTTTAATTCTAATGTTTTGTGGGTTTTTTTGGTGGGTGTGGATCATGAAGCTGTTCATACTTTGATATTTGGTATTAGCATTTCTACCTATTGGTAAGATCATTGAATTATAGGATCACAGAATGGCTTGGGTTGGAAGAGACCTTAAAGATCATCTAGTTCCAATCCCCTCCCCTGCCGTGGGCAAGCTTCTCATCAGATCAGGCTGCCCAGGGCTCCATCCATCTGGCCTTGAATGCCTCCAGGGATGGAGTACGCACAGCTCCTCTGGAAAGCCTGTTGCAGGTTGCGAGTCTCTCTTCTACTTATAAAAAATGAAACAAAATGTACTTTACCTTGATAGTAAGGAAGAGAGAAGTTTAAACTTTGTATACACTGGAATAGACCTATTGTAATGCAGGACAGTTACAGCCTGTGATGATGGGGATTTTTCTTCATGAAAACGCCTTCTGCCAGATTGAATTGACTCTTTTCGAGAAGAATTATTCTAGAGCTGAGGAAAGAGTTTAGTAGGAAAAAAAAAAACAACTAAGAAGACTTAAAATAATCATGAGTCCTCCCTTTTCTCATTTTAAAATAAATCAGTGCAGCATAAAATACCTATGTTCACAGATCAGAAACTTCAAAACTCAGGTTCTCACCTGAGCACCTCTGTGCTAAGCCTACATGGCTGTTGAAAGTGTTGAGCTCCCAAAATCTGACTAAAATAAATATGAGCTTCAGAAAAACTTTACTGTCTTGATTAAATTTGTGTGGGGACATCTAGATCCCAGTTTTGATGGTGGTGGTGAAACAGCGACTGGTTGTGAATATGACCCCATAGGTATAGGCTAGAGGAGACAGCAATTAAAGAAAGGAAATTAGGAAATGAAATAAATAGTTTTCATCAAGTTTTCTTCTTTATTTCATGGCAGCGAAGGAACATTTTAAGCCACCCTTATCATGTCAACAGGTAAAAACTAGACGTAGATAATATTCTTTCTGATCTTTGCTCAACAGAGGGAGAACAGGTCTCTTTCCGCCCACTGGCTATTTGCTGAAATACCCTCTTGCGAAAAAATATGTCAACAGGTATTTTGAAATCTAATCTGAACTACTCAAATATTAGAAGTCTGGTCCAGGATTTGGGCAGAAACTTATCTCAGAAGAAATGCATGTGAAGAAATTAAGAAACAGGTTAACTAGATGAGAGGATATCTCGAACTAAGTTAACAAAGAGATATTACAGTTGGTGACTGCTACTGACGTTTCTACTGTAGATCCCTAGGTTTTGATATTCTACCAAATCATACCTGTAATGGGACTAATAAATTCTGCTTGTGTTTTACTAAAGCAGCATTTCTCTTCGTGGAAACTGCATCATTTGGATTCATTAAAAGGTTGATCCTCAAAAGTGCTAGAAAATCACATTTAAGGTGCTGCTCAACTCTTCCAGACCAGACGAGTTAAAAAGTGGAAGACATTTATACAATCATAATCATAGAATCATAGAATCACTAAGGTTGGAAAAGACTCACGGGATCATCCAGTCCAACCATTCACCCATCACCAATGGTTCTCGCTAAACCGTGTCCCTCAACACAACATCCAAACGTTCCTTGAACACCTCCAGGGTCGGTGACTCCACCACCTCTCTGGGCAGCCCATTCCAGTGCCTGACCACCCTTTCAGAGTAGTAGTATTTCTTAACATCCAGCCTGAACCTTCACTGGCACAGCTTGAAGCCATTCCCTCTAGTCCTATCACTAGTCACACAAGTCAGTGAACTGCTCTGAATTTTTAATTTTTGGGGGTACCTCAGTATATTTTGCAATGGAGAATAAGTGCAAAGACAGAGTGTATATATAATCTGTTTTTTGTTCTGCTGCTGAAAGAAACTGAGCTGCTGCTGGTGGCTCCAGGGATCACTCCTGAACTTCCAGTACTGAACTTCCAGAAAGTTTGAGCAACTCTGAACGAAACCAACTCTTCCAGTAAGAGAGAGCTGAATTTGTACATGGAGGCTTGAACAGAGCCAGCCGACAGAACAGAACAGGACAGGGTGCTCTGCCCTCATCAGTGCTCACCGGATGGCATGCCAACCACAGATTTTATCAGCAGCAGCTTGACACTTGACTAGATCAATGATTGAAAGAATGGATAACCTCTCTGCTAGTAACTCCAACAAACAAATCAAATCATCAGGGATTTCTTAGAGGGTTTTTCTTTTTTTTTTAATGATCTATTAGTAAACCATTCGATTAGTTTTAAGGTAAATGTAAAGAACATTTTGAGAATAATACCATTCAGACGGAAAGCATCACAGGAAATGTGAAATACCCTCAAGTGAGACTAGATCCTCTCTTATTCCAAGCAGACTGCTGATTAACCTATTCATTACACTGACTTAGTGAAGCATAAATTATTTATGAGGAAATGAATGAAGTTTTCGTCATCTGGGGCTCCAATCATTACAAGTTTGGCTCTGCAGCCACAGCTGTTTCTTTCAGAAATTGAATAGCTGAGAAAAAGAGGCCAAGTAGAACACGATTCTGATTTCAATTGCAAAGAAAGCCAGCAGGTAAGAGAGTTGGATATTCTTCATTGCTCTAGTGAAAACTCAGTCACTAAATAAGTCAGAGCCCAAGCTGTAAGATATCACAATCACTACAACTGCCAACATATTTTATCACCAAAATTAAACATATTCAATTATGTGAAAGAAAAGACGAGGACACAAGCTTAGTAGTGCAGAGCCATCAGTCCAAAGGACTCTCTAGAATGGGGAATTGAGAAGCAAAAATAATAGCACTTAAGCATTTTCACGTGCTTGTTTTCAAAGCAATAAAATTTCATATGTAAATTTTATGGCAGTAAACAAGAAGGAAAAAGAGGAAAAAACTTAACAGATATTGGAAAAACAATTGAAAAAACTCATGGTGACAAAATGATAAGGCTTTAAGGCATGTGAGTGTAAGTTTGATGTGTCAGCATAAAGTGATATGCTGATTAATAGCTTCTTTTAAACAGACCGTGTCAACACAGAGAAGTTTTCTTGGAAAATAATTACCAAACAAATTACAATAAAAAAATGTTTCAGTTCACCATGTGCTTCACTTTTTTTCAGACTGTGTTTCAGTCCCCTCAGGGCCTGACTACAGGAGAGGATAAACTAACTTTTCTCTATTGGTCTTCCATTGACATCGGGAGGACTATTCACATTACTGTCACATAGAATTTGGTCCAGTGAACAGCCAGAGATATACTAATTTTCTCTAGCTGTTGTCTGACCCATTATTTCAATGCCAACAGAGAAACTGATTTTATTTCTTACGGGCTTGTCTGCAAGAAGACTAAGCTGATTCTGCTGGTAGAATTATCTATATGGCTGTCAGCTAGAAGTAGTGTAAACCCACAGCTGAGATAATTTCCATCAATCTTAAACTGACACATTCCTAGCTGCCTATTTCTGGGTGCTGTCAACCAAAAACACTTCTAAGGAACAGATACACTTCATGACATTAGGCATACTGAAATTTTTGGGGGAAAAAGTTTCTAGAATAATAGAATATCCTGAGTTGGAAGGGACCTGTAAGGATCATTGAGTCCAGATCTTGGCCTCACACAGGGCCATCCAAAAATCAGACCATAAGTTAACACATCTGTCTGTATACGTTGAAGGTATGGGACTTTTAGCAGCACAGGTCATCTTATTTTTCATTGTGCAAAAAAATTACCCCAAAAACAAGAAAAATAACAGGACAATGTTTTTCTGGCTGCATCTTGAATATTGCCAATTGTTTTCAGTCCTCAACCAAACAAGTAGAAACAGATTGTGCAGACGAAAGTTTGCAAAACAAAGCCATCCCTGTGCATCTGATAATGAAACCAACAGTTAAACAAAAATATGATGTCACTAAGGGGAGCGATTTATTTCTCAGGAAACCTCTGGCCAATAGCAATGCAAACCTAACCTCATTCTTAGAAACTTTTCAAGATATCTGAGCAGTCCACTTCAGTATTCTTTGGATCTATATAGGTAGTTAATTATGCTTTTTACTTAGCGTACAGAGGCTGCACTGATCTGATGAACAGACCTCACTGCAGAATGTGCTGCTGTGTTTTGACATCAGACAAAGCCCGTGCTGTGCAGACAAGCTGCTGACGTGTGACTGGTCAGCCGGAATTCTCTCTTTCTCTGAATGCTCTTACATTCCAAGCTGGCCTGGGCAAAACTTTACAACTTATTTTTGGAAGTATGTGAACTAATTATTTGTTCAGCCTTCAAGTTCAGATCAGTCAGCACAATTTTGTGAAAATTCACGTGTTCAGTCTGTACTGTGTGCCAAGAATGAACTGCCTATAAAAGAGACACAACACTTAGAGCAAGTTACTGATGTATTTAGAGAACTGTCATGTTCTAGATGAAATCTCAAATGTTTATTAATTAGACAACAAGCCTTACACAGTGTGATATATGAACACATGAAGCCTGGCTCTCTCATATTGCTGGAGATGCAAAATGAAGGAAATCAGGATGCTTTGGAGCAAGTTCTAGGTACACTGCAGCCATTCATCAAGAAAAGACTTCTAAAGGCATGTGGAAAATATTGAAGAATGTCAGGAAAAACCTCTAAGAACAAAAGAGGAAGGATGTGGAAGATATTTTACAGCCTTGCCGTGCATTAAATAGACACTTAAGCAGTACGTATTATGCTGGGTTATGCGAAGAAACATTCTGTTTTCTATCAGTTAACATTGGGTAAATTAAACCTACAATGAAGAGCTTAGAATAAACACTCAGATTTTGAAATCAAACAGAACATATTCATTGCAAATAGTCATTTTACAAAATAAGTGTATGGACCTTTAAGTGTGAAGAAAGAATTTTCTTCTTTCTAGTATCTACCATTATTCAGCAGCATAGAGACAGCAACTTAAGCGTGCTCTAACTGGCATGGTCCATAGCAGTACCAGCCAGAGCCTAAAAAGCTACAGCTGTGTTACATGGCAGACCCTGGCCTTGGCTTGTACTGAGTTCCAGAACTCGGCCTCGTATAGTGTACTATTACAGGCAGATCCATCACACGCTGCTGTTCACTAATTCGCAGCCGGAGCAGGTAATTTCATACACTTGCACTCTGGCATCGATCATCACACCTCTGCCATTCCATCACAGCTGTTTACCACCAACTGGACTGGTTCAGCTGCTGCCCCAGCTGTCTGGCTTCAAACACTCAGCATGTGAAACAAAAACCCAGCTCTGTCACAGAGCATATTATTTTCTCTGGAGAAGTGGCTGAACAAGGATGGAGCAGAGCCCACGGCAATCCCCAGGCTGCGGCTGCCACCTCCTGGGCTCCTCAGGTAACCACTCCAGCCAGCCATCCTGATGAGCAGGCAAAATTGCCTGAACAACCCTGTGATATCTTTTGGAGTGTTCTTCCACTTAGGAGTAATTAGATTTACGTTCAGCCTATTCATATTTCCTCATAGCCAAGTCAGAAGCTTGCTGAGATTCTCCTTGTGCTCATCTACACTTCCTTATCAATTGAAATTTATCTCAAATTGAAGTTCCCAAAAACTGAACATTCTCCCTACAAAGCCACTTTCCTGACCCCCTGTTCATCAGCTCTTCATATTTTTTCCATCATTTGTAGCCTTGGCTGATGATGCAGTTCCAAATACAATAATTTAAAATTTATAATCTTGAGACTTATGTTGCATTATTACTGAATCATACAGATTTCAAAACATCCCAAACATCCACATAATTAAAAATTACCAATAATACTGGCTAAGCTAGAAAACAATATCAGAATAATGACTTCTTTGATTGAAGTAAAGAGAAAAAGGAATAGAGAATTACTTAGAGAGATACAATTGTCTTTGTTTGAATCATTAAACCTCTTATGAGTTACTGAGTATTTGCAACACAAGTTGGAGACTTTGAACCACTCTCCAACAATGAAGTACTACAGAAGACAGTCTTAAATTTCTTCATGCTATTCTGATACTTACGATAAACTAGCAAGAATATGCTCAATAGCATGTCACAGCTGATTTTCCAGACTTCTTTCCTCTTCTGCATTACCAGGTAACATATTTGTTAAAAAAAATCTGAACTTTACACAACTGTACAAAACTGGACTATTAAAAGCTGAAAACTGAAACAGGTGCCACCCTATTACAGTGCACTGATAAAGAGCCATAGAAACACAAGTCCACAGAATTTTTTATTAAAATAACACCAAGAAATTGATGCAGTGCAACGAAATTTCAACTCATCTTACAAAAAAAAAATTCAATCCTTAAGCATGGAAACTGCATTCCAATCCTGACATGACTGACATAATGCAGAAACAGAAATGCTGTATCCAAGACAACCATCGAAGTTAAAGATTGGCATGCTGGGCGAGGAAAGTTCTTATTCTTTGTAAGAGTTCTTTCTTCACACTGTCTGGTACCAAGGCTGAAAAATACAAGCAAGCAAGCAAGCAAGTAAAAAAGACAAAAGGAAAAACACACTAATATCAACCAGGTTTCTAATGGCCACAGTCAAGAAAATTGGCAAAGTTTTAGGGAAACAATTATTCAACAGCAAACAGGATATAATGACCAGAAACTGGTTTGATAATCCTGGGTACTTCTTCCTTTCACAGAATTAAAAGCAACAATCTCAGCCATGACATAAGAGTGAGGATCTTCAGTAAGTCATTTTGAAGGCCTATTTTTTATTTAAGACTGAATGAAGTTTCTCCCACTAACACCAAAGCTAATTAGAGAGTTCATGAACTATATAAAGAAGACTACACTATTTTAAGATTCCGTATGTTCTGCATTTATATGCTCTGTCCTTTGTTCTTTCCACTTCTCTTTATGCTAGTAGCATTAATCCAGAAATACCATTTAAAACAGAACTGGAATTTTGAAACAACTCTGCCTCATACCCAAAGTTTTCTTGGGAGCATTAAATCAATCATAAACATCAATATGGACTCACGACTAAATAACAATCTGTACTACTCTACACACACACAGCTCATTACAAATGCTGAACGGCTGTTACTTAACTTACACTTACATGTTTTATTCAGAGTTAATATTCAGATATTAATGTTTTTCCTTGTATCTAACATAGGCAGTTTCATAGTACTGCTTTCAAAATATTCTTGCAGTAGAGGTAGGTATATTTATTAATGTATTGTGATGTCTGTTTTTGTGTTTTCTTACCTCTACCTTTGGGAGTGATTTCTGCCACCAAATCATCAACTGTAACATGCTCTAATCCTTTTTCTTTAATGACATCTGGGGAAGACAAAAGACATATCTGAAGTCTTAACTCATTAATTAGAAGACCAAACTTATGTAATTAAGACACAAAACACGCACTCATAGGTCATTAGGGAAGCCTTCAGCTCTTAACCTAGATTAGGTTAAAAACTCACTTTCTACTGCACTAAACAATGGATTTAATCTCCAATTCATAACATAGGTTTAAGGATGCAAATACCATTATTGATGTATCTGTCAGCTCATAGCTTAAAATCAAATGTTAGAAAGTTTAACCTTTTCTGAACATTACTAATTGTGCATATTACTAGAAAGTTTAGTACTTTGCAAGCTGGTCTGTTCATCTCATTGCTATGTAAACAATGTTTCTGAAGAGAAAGAGATGGGATTGGAAATAGATTTTTACTTCACAGAGGAAGTGATTATTTACAATTACTTCTAAGTATTTTAAGCAATATATTTCTATATACTCCAGCAAAGTTAAAAAGCAATTCTGAAAGAAAGATATTAAATCTACATCAAAATAAACGCTATGCTTGTAATAACCTATGTTTAATACATACTGGTATTTAAATACATTTTTTACTTATACTGTATAGAAGGCTACTGAAAAAAATTGAAAAAGTCAGTGCTGAAAAGATGTCTCAATTCAAAAGCATAAACCTAAAATAAACCTTCTTTAAAGCAAATTTTGACTGTATATTAGTATGCAGAACTGGAGAGTCCTAGTCACCAAGGTACCAAATATATTTTCTCAACTGACACTGTGTGAACCATTTGTCAACTATTTTTCTTGTTTGAATTCCTGTAGAAATTTATCTTGGATTGCTCAATTATTGTCCCTTGTTCACAACTGCAAGAGGCTGTGGTTGCTGCCTCTCAGGAAATGCCCAAGAACAGGGACTCTGAGCAACCTGATGTAGTGAAAGCCCCATGGCAGGAGAATTAGAACTAGATGACATCTAAAGGTCCCTTCCAACCCAAGCCATTCTATGGTTCTATCATAGAATCATAGAATTGCTCAGGTTGGAAAAGACATTAAAGATCATCGAGTCCAACCACAACCTAACCATACTGCCCTAACTAACAACCCTCTGCTAAATCACGTTCCTGAGCACCACATCCAAATGGTTTTTAAACACATCCAGGGATGGTGACTCAACCACCTCCCTGGGGAGCATATTCCAGTGCTAAACAACCCTTTCTGTAAAGAAGTGTTTCCTGATATCCAGCCTAAACTTACCATGTGTATGGGAACTGTTGAATCACGGCCTGAACCTCTGATTAACCACCTGAGGCAAGCACTGAGTCAGCCATGGGAGCACAGGTGAAGGCAATTCACCTGTGTGCCTGGAAGGGGTGGACCAGGCTCCACCTCTCCTAGACCCCATTTAAGGGCTGACTTCCACTGAGGAAGGATCTCTTCCTGGAGATTGCTCCTTGTGGAGTTTTGTGAGCCTACAACACTGGTGAGCGCCCTTTATTTATATTTGATTATCTTCTCTAACATAGTAATCTTATTAGCCTGACTCTCCTGCATACTATATAACATCTGTATACTTATTAACCTTACACAGTGGCACAACTTAAGGCCATTTCCTTTCATCCTGTCACCAGTGAGAAGAGACCAACCCTGCTCTCACTGTAAGCACCTTTCAGATATTGGAAGAGAGCAATGAGGTCTCTCCTCAGCCTCCTTTGTCCCAGACTAAACAGCCCCAGTTCCTTCAGCTTCTCCTTGTAGGGCATATTCTCCAAGCCCTTCACAAGCCTTGTTGCCCTTCTCTGGACCTGCTCCAGCACCTCAATGTTCTTTCTGTACTGAGGTGCCCAAAACTGAACACAGTACTCAAGGTGAGGCCTCACCAATGCCGAACAGAGGGGCAGGATGACTTCCCTAGTCCTACTCACCACACCATTCCTGATTCAAGCCAGGATGCAATTGGCCTTCTTGGCCACCAGGGCACACTGCTGGCTCATATTCAGCTGACTGTCCATCAGTACACCAAGGTCTCTTTCCATCAGGCAGCTTTCCAGCCACTGCTCCCCAAGCCTGTAGGGTTGCCTGGGGTTGTTGTGACCAAAATGCAGGACTTTCTAGATTGAACAGCAGTAAAAACAACCAAAGGAAAAAAAACAAAAACAAACCAACCCTCTGACCTTTCTATTGGAGGTTACTATGCTCCTTGTTGAGATAACTGGACTTTTATTTGCCTTCTCAGCAGATTCTGTTACAGTTCTAAGTACTAATGTAAACCCAACAACTTCAACTAAATTTACGACAGCAGATTATGAAGTGTACAGTTCAGAAGGCAGACAAACATTCCTTTCATTATCTGTACTATTGAAATGGTTAATCTCTGGCAGTGGCATCAGGCAGAAAACTGCAAGCATTAATCATTTCAGCCTTCTTTGCAAATCCACTTATGAAACCAATTGAGCAAACACAGCCCTACAAATTTTTTGTTGATAGAGCAAATCAAAATTAAAGCAAAAGCTAAATGGACACTTCATTTGCATATGTTATTTTAGTAATACTCCTGGAGGCTTACATACTATTTTTAAAACAACAGTTTACAAGTCAGTAAATTGCAGTAATGAAAAACAATTTTCTGAAAACTAAAAATTTAGGTACTTAATGGTTCATCAGCTTGTTTTTCCTCATTTAGGTAGATTATCTTATTTTCATAATTGTTCAAAACTAGTACAAATATACTCTTTTCTGTACACAGATGACATAGTTCTCATACATTTCTAAGTTGTGCACTACTGTATATTCTCCCTTTTCCTTTCTCCTGCTTTTATCCACCTGTAGCATGGAATTCATCTCCCTCTGAACAAAAAGCTGTATGGCCATGAATATTTAGGGTACCAATTCCAATACTTTTATCAGGAGCTTAATAAGTTTCAAATCAGAAGAAAGCTTCAAGATTTTTTTTTTCCTCCAAAGATGGCAAGATGCTTTCTTGCATGTGAAACCAACTACCAGGGATAGTTTCCTCTTCCCTAAACATCATTTAAACGTACTGTTAGGCAGAAAAGCATAAATCTAGAACCTTTATTTGGCCACAGCCACAGTTGCCCACAAAGAATGCTAGTTATTTGAGCACCATTACCTTTGCAATGTGCCTTCAACTGATCCTTCCAGCCGCATTCAATTAACTTGGCTCTCAGCAAATCTTTAAGGCTGTTAAGGCAATAAACAAACTTGTTAGGAACAGCAAACATCCCTAACAAGCTTAAATATGCTTCAGTATGAAAGTTAAGCTTACAACTGCTACTCATAGCAGAATTTCCAAGACAGCAGCAGAAATGGCTGAATTGCATTTAAAGTCCATCCTGAATGACTACCAATTTCAGTATACCATGTATGGACTGCGAGAACAAGTTGATTTAAAAGCTAATTTGATCTTCCTTTAGGCAGCATTGATGCTGCAGGCACAGAGAAGAGAAATAAGCCTGTGAATCACTGGAGGTTTTCAAGGAACACATACATGTGGCGCTTGGTGACACTATTTAGTGGGCAGGATGGTGAGTTGATGTTTAGACTAGATCTTAGTGGTCTTTTCCAACCTTAATGATTGTATGAATGTCATGGTTTTGTGATTTTTGGTTTTTAGTATTCCACATCATAACATCACGTAATGCACTGGGAGTTAAAGTGTTAATACTCTACTTCCAGGTACCTATCCCTGTAGTCACGGAGGTCATGGGGTCTCCCCCCCCCCCCCAGGCGGTCTCTTCCTAAGAGTCAATTTAGTTGCAAACGCCAACTTTCAAAGTACAAATATTTTATTTGAAATCAGAGCTTCAAAATAAATAAAACTTCTTTCTGAAAGAAGAATTTGGTGCCATTTATGTTGTCCACTGTCTCTCCAGTAGCGTTTTACTTTGTGCTGGGTGAAGAAGAGATAGGGATCTTACATCTTGGGGCAGCAAAGAAAGAAAAGTAGCACTTTTTCTTTTTATTTGAAAAAAGTGTTTTGATATTTCAATCTCAAATTGGAAATGAGAAATCTGACTGATTAAACAATAGAAATCTAGATGTTAAAACAATAAAAGGAATCTTTTCTACTAAATTTTATGAATTAAACTAAAACAAAAGCTGTACTGCTTCCTAAAAATTGTAAGCATAAGAAATAAGGATTTAGACAATAAATGGAAAAGATGCACAACCACCTACTGCAAAGATACATACACACCATACATTGAAAGGGAATACTGAAAGCAAACTAGAAAGGAAAAAGAAACAGTACTGAAAAACAGAAGAAACAAGATGAAAGTAACATATCCACCCTTTCTCCTGAGCTTGTAAGACAGCTTATCTTGTACCATCCTGAATTACTGTAGCAAAATTCTGCTCTTCAGAATAGATGAAGTGCAGAAAGATGCTGCACCAGGTACATATATATATACACTCTATGAATTGCATAGAGCGAAGACAAGCTGCTGAGGGAAAGCAGAGTACAGGTAAACTTCACTGCTTCCGGGTATTTCTTAACTCAAGAAATCAGAGCGCTTTGTCTCCGATCAAACTGGTTTGTAATACAGTTTTTAACATCCTGTCAAACTCTACAGTTAAATAGGCCCCAGCACCATCTCAATGGCACGCTTTGCTGAAGCTCTGTGCAGTCTCCAAGGCAGTGGTTGCAGTGAGCAGATAACACAGAAACGTGTCAGTCTACAAAAGGTTCCAGTAAGTCCAGGACTGTGTGATGGCCTAGGAAGAAGTCTCCTCCTTACACAGGTATAGAACAATGAAGGAAATGCAGCTTTTGGGACATGGTGTTACAACTACACTTAAGGGAGGAGAGCTGGAAAGTTAAAAGCAGGCTAATGATATGTGAATGCAGTGCAAGTAGACTGAGGAGACGACAAAAGGCTGAAAACTTGCTGCTGTACCACACCGTGCCATTCACTCTTTGTCTTTCTTGGGGACACATAGTGATTTGCACAAGTGCCATTTGATGCAATCCCCTGCGTATTTCATTCCTTGACAAAAGGAGGCACAGAAGCACCAAAAAACTGTAAAAGTAGAAATGAATGGGTTGTCTCACTCTCTTTATCAGGACATAACACAATTTAACTGAAAAAAAAAACCAAAAAGGGAAGGGAGGGAAGGGAGAGCAATTTGTGTACAAGGCAAGAGTTTTCCAACACAACATACTGGATGGAAAAAGCTTTAGAGATTCAGGCCAACGACTACCTATCCATTATTTTAATCAGACTTTGTCCCTTAAAGGGTAACATTAGAATAAAACTCTTCAGAAGGTAACATTTTCATAAAGTCTTATATAATACAGAATATCTTAGCATTCAGACATTCGAGGAATGTGGAGTTAAACTGACCCAGGCATCCTACACGGTTGCCGATGCTGAGGGCCTGTTACAGCACGGACTTACCGCTCTCGCTCTCCTGTTTCTATCAGCTTTTGGTTAATGGTGGCTCTCATCTGGGCATCTTTGTTCATTTTGCAAATCTCAGTTTTCCACCAACCTGCACGGAGCAGAAGATAGGCTGACCGAGATGAACAGCACCAAGAGCACTACAATAAAAGAACAAGGCGCACGCAGGCAGTGCTGCCGGAAAGAACGATGAGCCCAGCCGGGCCGACCGCCGCGCTCGCCGCGCACAGCGCCGCCACTCCCGGCAGCAGGAGGCGGCGCCGGCCCACGCTCTCCGTCCTCTCGAGCGCGGGCGCCGCCGGGAAATGCAGTCTCCGCCCGGCACGGCCTGCGGCTCCCGGCTCGCGGCGGCTCTCAGCCCCGAACTACCGCTCCCAGCGTGCGGGCGGCTCTTCCCGCGGTGCTGCGCGGCGGTCTCGCGCGCTGCCCGCGTCCGGCATGGAGGGTGCCGCGCATTGCTCGCTGGAGGCCAAGCGCCTGCTCCTGGACCCCAAGTTCGAGGGCTACAAGCTGTCCCTGGAGCCGCTGGCCTGCTACCAGCTGGAGCTGGACGCTGGTGAGGAGCGGGGACGGTGATTTGGGGCGCCTCCGCAGCTCGGCTCGGCTCGATTTCTCGTTGCGGTTGGCAGTAGCGCCGTCTCCGCAGCCCCGCGCTGCCGTCCTGCTGCACGAGGAGCCGAGCGCCGGCACGGCGCTATACTGCAGCGGGCTGCCCGCGGAGCCGGGAGCTGTACGTGCGCACAGCCGGTCCTCGGCTTGGGCATGCGCGGTTGGGCCGCGGGAGCAGCCGGGGCGGTTCGGAGTGTACTGTCTGGAACGGGAACGAATACTTCGGAATTAGAGGCATACGTATGAAATTAATGCCTCACACGATCCCTTGCATAAAAGCCCTTTGTTTTCCTTTGCTCGTAGTTCAGAGGTGGATGCTCAGACTGTTTACGGCCTTGCGTTCTCTGCTGTGCAATATTAGCATTTGAGGTGCTGAGCTGTTAGTGCATTGATTCACTCAGTTCTCATTTCACCCAGAAGAACACTAACAGAGTCGTATGGGGTGCATGCCTATCTCCGTGCCCCATAAGCTCTCTCAGTGTTCTGGCTTTGTTGGTGTGTGAAGTGTAGGTCAGTTGTAAGGTGCATGAAGTAGCCTTTTTAATAAGAACAGACTGTTGTACACAGCTTTAGGGAGGCTGGTCTCTCTATATTCACTGAACGATATATCTGACTTCTGGGTTACCCGCTATGTGTTGCTGCAGATTTGTGTTCGGTACATTATTTTAATAGCAGGGCGGAAAGGTACACTGTGTGTGAGTTGTGTATTGAAGGATGGGTGAATGAAAATGAGGTGATACCATTGTACACTGGGAAGTGTAATGAGAGTAACATTTTGTTATGTAGTGTAACGCTGCCCTTTGTCATGGTGTTGTTCTTAATGTGATGTTTTGTGTATAAGGTGATCAAGGATGCTTTGTGGTTCTCAGATATGTGTACTGCATACCTATTTTAAATTGATGAGGACTCAATATTTTCATTAAAGTGTTTGAATTATGGAGCTTCTAATGCCTCTAGTACATTCGGGTATTTGGTGTAACAGTTACAGTAACCCTTGTGATAGAAATTTGGTGTGTATCTGCACTCTTTTCTTGGTCTTCTTACTATAACACAGCGATCCAGACTTGTTTGCAGTCCTTACTTGCCAGTCCTACTAAATCATAAATACCAGATTGCTTATTCTGTTCTCTGCTTTTGCGTATATGTAGAGTAGAAACTTATTTTTCTTTTTTGTTTTTCTTTTGATTACTAACATGAAATATACACCAAACCAAGCCCTCTGCCAGTCTTCTAGATGATTTTTTTGGCTGTGTTTCAACCTGTCTTTGGCCATACTGCTGGCTCACTCTCCCTGCTGTTTTTCTGCTTACTTCAGGGCGCTTTCCTTTTAGTACAGAGATGGTCTGTACCTGCACTTTGTGTTTTCTGGTATCAGTGGTCTACATTTATGTTAGACTGAGGGATTGCTTCCATACTTTGACTTGCATGTTGGGCAGAAGTTATGGGTTGAGCTACCTGTAAAACCAAATGAGATAAAAATTCATACATGGAGTCGATGAAGACTTACGTTGTTGAAACAGGTGAATGTGCAGCTGCTGGACACCTTATGCTGGCTGTCACGCTCATGTGGACTACAACAGTCTTAATTTTCTGACTACCGTGCAAAGCTTAGTATTCAGTGCTAATTTGCCTGCAACTGTCAAACTTGCCATGAGTTTGCTGGTCAAATGTGCAGCTGAAGCAGAAAGAAATTTAAAATGGTTTTCTATTTATTTATTGGATCTGATGGCGGAGAACAAGTTCATAGTGAATTCCTTAAATAATAATGGTGGAAAAGAATGGTGAAATTCTGTTATTATACACGCCCTTTTAGGTGCTATAATTAGCTTGTTCTTTGCCCGTTTCTTCCTTATTTGCTACCCATTCTGTTCCAGTTCACCTGAACTTTCACAGACATTTCTCTTTTCTGATCTCTCATCCTGTATTTCAACTAGTAATGAGTCCCATGGTATAATTGCTTTAATACCCAACTCTTCACCCTAAATGTTGTATGTTTTTCTCCTTCTTTTCTTTATTTTTTTGCCTTATTTTCCTTAGTTCCTGATACTTAGGTTTTGGTCTTAGGCCTTATGTAACTGTTCTTGTGTTGTACTTTAATTTCTCGAGAAGGAAAAAGATGATGTATAGGTATTAACTATTGTTAATGAAGATGGTTCCTACAGCACAAGTCAGCTTACAAGCTGTTTTGACAGTAGTATTCTCACAAATGCCTCACCAGTTTTTGGGTCTTGTTTGATTTCTAGGTTCACTTGAGTGTGCAATAGATGCCATTTGTGTTCGTGTCTGTGTTAGTAATTTTATCCAGCAAAAGTACTTTGTGAAATGGTATCTGTAGGCAAAGCCTGCTTGTTTTCAGCAAGCTCTGTGCTTGTTAGAAGTAAACTTTTGCGTTCAGTCTATTAACATCTGCTACAGTAGACTAAGAAAGTCTTGTACTTTTGGTTAGCAACAAAATGAGGCTGCCATTAACATGAAAACATGCTTGTTAAGAGAAAACTGATTCCGAGATAGAAGGATCTATGCGTGCTGACCACTGATACTAGAGAATGAATGGACTGTCTTTTGCTAGTGAAAAGTGTACGTGAAATACTAAATTCCTTCCACTGGGTGGCATTGCAAAACAAAGTATGATATAGAGGCATGTAATGTTGGAGTGCCCCAAAATAATGTGCTGATAAAATTAGTTTACATATCTTACAGTATTTTGAAGTCATTGTGATGTGTTCAGTAAAACATATGAAAATGCAGAGTTTTTATTTCACACATTTTCCTTTCTTTTTTTTCCAAATTCTACTGATCATAGAATCATAGAATTGCTCAGGTTGGAAAAGACCTTAAAGATCATCAAGTCCAACCACAACCTAACCATACTACCCTAACTCTAACAACCCTCTGCTAAATCATGTACCTGAGCACCACATCCAAATGGTTTTTAAACACATCCAGGGATGGTGACTTAACCACCTCCCTGGGGAGCCTATTCCAGTGCTGAACAACCCTTTCTGTAAGGAAGTGTTTCCTGATATCCAGCCTAAACTTACCGTGGCACAACTTGAGGCCATTTCTCCTCGTCCTGTCACCTGTCACCAGTGAGAAGAGACCAACCCTGCTCTCACTGTAAGCACCTTTCAGATATTGGAAGAGAACAATAAGGTCTCCCCTCAGCCTCCTTTTCCCCAGACTAAACAGCCCCAGTTCCTTCAGTCTCTCCTCATATATTCTCCAAGCCCTTCACAAGCCTTGTTGCCCTTCTTTGGACCTTCTCCAGCGCCTCTATGTCCTTTCTGTACTGAGGTGCCCAAAACTGAACACAGTACTCAAGGTGAGGCCTCACCAATGCCGAGTACAAGGGCAGGATGACTTCCCTAGTCCTGCTCACCACACCATTCCTGATACAAGCCAGGGCTTCACTATTCATTTAAAGTATGAGTCTTACTTTTTAGTGCTTTTTATTCAGAGGAGATTTTTTTTTCAGTGTTGAGTAATAAGATCTGATTAGGCTAGGGACATTTTTTTTCCTTTCGTTGATTCTTATGAATTGCTTTGTACATATTCCTTTTGCTTTTAAGTAGACTTGGTGTTAGTGAAAATCTTGGCTTAATTAGGTGGGAAATACTTTGAGTCAAATTATTTTTTCAGTCATGGAGCTGGAGACATACAATTCTAGACAAGTGACATAATTTTATTTTTGCAAGTCTGAAATACCACACCTCTCTGCAGTTGTTGGGTAATAATACTGAAAGCTGAGATTTTATTTATATATACGTTCCTTCTCTTTACTGGTATGACAGAATATGAATGTTCTTGGGTAGTGCAGATTTGTTTATCAGAAATTGGAATAAGACTGTGTATTATTCTGTAGGAGAAGCTGTCATAAATTGCTGCTTGTTAGTTGAATCCAAAAAGTTGGAGCTACTGAATTAGTCTGTCCTAGATTCAGATCCTTTTTTAAAAACAAGGAAGAAAACCCTTATGTGAATAAGGTGATTTTCTGATTAAGTATTTCTTTTTTTCCTCATTCTGTTAGCTTCTATTTTGCCAGATCTAGCCTCTATTGATTTTTCACATTTTTTCCAAGGACCGTCAAGAAAACTTGAACTGGGAAGGCTGCAGAAAGAAGGCATGTAACTCCATCATAGTATAAAATCTCCTATAAACTATCTGAGCACGTGGTATGTGATAGCAGATGGCATTCGTGCACAGATTTCAGTTGATCACAGAATGAGCCTCAATTAATCTAATGATTTATTGGCAGAGAGATGTATATACAGGATACATTCTGTAAGCTGTTGATAACCATATTTGAAGTGTTATGTGGAAGTACAGTACACATTTGTTTGCTTTCCAGGTTTAAAATCACATATGGTATAGTTTCTGACTTCTATTTATGAAGAGTTAATTGCATAATTCATCTTAAGAGATTTGGATCTCTTTTTACCAACTCCTTATTATGCAGGGCTTGTCAGAACTACCAGCTGGAAAACTCAAGGACAGGGACTTTATTCGTGTTCTTTCATCCTTTATAGAGTTTATAGTCTTACAATCAGCTAAGCCATGGCGTATTGTTCCAAAAAATTTCTTGAAAAGTTCTGAATTGCTTTAGGAAGCAGCCAGTTTTAACTGTTTTCAATATTTATATATTAGTTAAAATTCTACCAGCAGAAATGTGCCTGGGGGGAGGGAAGGGTAGGAGACAATATAAGACAACCTTAGCTTTTCTGTGTTGAAAACACTTTACATGTTTCAGCATGTGAATTGTAGTTTCTGACTATAAGTATACCTATCTATGCAGAAAGGAGATGATATGTACTTGGTTTCACTGGAAATAATTGTCATGGGTTATATTTGTTTTTGTCTTTGATTGTTTACAGAACATTCACATCACCTTTCATCTTGTTAGGAAAAATATCTGTGGTAAAGACTGTTTGTCCAAACAGCCTTAAAACACATTTTCATAACGCAACTTTTTAATTTCTTTTACAATGTAATTTACTGTAAAATATTCTAATTAGTTAAAGTAGAAATTGGAGTGGGTAGCATCTTTCACCATTATGGCAGGTATATTTTCTTCACTCTTTTTTTTTTTTTTTTTAAACATTCTAGCTTTTTTCTTTGAGCCATGTCTTAGGAAAGAGTAATTATTAATTGCAGAGATGCTGAAATCTCTCCACTGTGGTGAATATGAATAATGAGTTGAGCTGAGTGGAATTAATGCTCTTGGTTTGCAAATATCAACAGTGATTAGGAGACTAATTGCTAATTATGCTATCATTTTACAAACAGTTTATACAGTATGACTGGAATATTTTTTCTTAATTAATCAGACAGTATGTCTTGCATAGTTTCGTACGACCCCTGTTAATAGCCAATATCTCTAATGGGGTCAGTTTTGAGCCCATAGTGATTATCTGATTGGTGATCTGTATCGTGATAGCTATTCAGTGGCACTCATTGTTTTGGAAAATGAACTACAGTTTGAAGTAATCACTGCAATAAGTAGAATAAAATACTGCTTCTTCAGTAGGTTTTAAATATATGCTAAAGAAGGGTGTAAGGAGTCCAAGATGAGGACTTCTGGATAGAGTTGTGAATGGTTCCAGTGAACGTGGTGTGAAGATTCCTTTGTTGTGTTTCTGAGCAGAAGAAGAAAAAAGTTGTAAAAGTGGTAATTAGAATAACTAATGTGACCTTAAAATCATAGAATTGTCTGAGTTGGAAGAGACGCTTAAAGGTCATCTAGCCCATCTCACCTGCAGTGAACAGGGATGCCTAGAGCTCAGAGCCACATCCAGACAATGTCTCCAAGGTTGGGGCATCCATGGTTTCTCTGGGCAACCTTTTCAGTGCCTCACCACCCTTATTGTGAAAGATGTCTCTCTTGTATCCAGAAAACCTTCTTCCTTATATCCTTCTCATCACTTTGTTAGCCTCTCTCTACTATGTGTCTGAAGCTTACTCATCATGGGCTGACAGTTCACTTGTAGCATTCTGAAGGATTTTTCTCGCTATGTGAAGTTTGAAATAAACTTCTTACAGGGAAACTATGGATCCTGGGATGTCTGTAGGGAAAGTGAGTAGTTCCAATCTGTTGGAGACTATTTTAGAAGGATAGGCTAGATCTTTGCTATTGTCTTCACTTGAACTTGGAGGTTTTCTGTACTTTGAGATGTTGAAACTACTCAATCTCTGAATAGATGCAGAGTAGGAAGAAGGAGTTGCAGCTAGCTTATATAACTTGCTTAGTTTTAAGCAGATAATTCCAGCTAAGATTACTGTTAGCTGTGGAGAAGTTTTCAGTTTGCTCAAGTGGGTGGTTGTAAGTAGCATGCTTCCTATCCTGAAGAAGGTACTATTATTAGTGAACAGCCATTCTTTGCATACTCCTTCAGATAGAGAAAACTTGCATTAAAATTCTGATGGTATCGTGGAGATTGCTGGAGATTTCTCCTTCTACGACTGGGTGACCAGACTGGTAGATGAGGGAAGGCTGTCGGTGTAGTCTACCTAGACTTCAGCAAAGCTTTTGACACGGTCTCTCACAGTATTCTTCTGGGGAAACTGGATGCCCGTGGCCTGGACAGGTATACCCTTTTTTGGGTAAGGAACTGGCTAGAGGGCCATGCCCAACGGTGTTTAATGGAGTTAAGTCCAGCTGGTGACCCCTTTTAAGTGGTGTCTCCCAGGGGTCGGTACTGGGGCCCATCTTGTTTAATAACTTTATTGATGACCTACGTGAGGGGATTGAGTGTACCCTCAGTAAGTTTGCAGATGACACCGAGTTGGGAGGAAGTGTCGATCTGCCTGAGGGTAGGGAGGCCCTTCAGAGGGATCTAGATAAGCTGGATCGCTGGGCTGAGGTGAATGGGATGAGGTTCAACAACGCCAAGAGCTGGGACCTGCACTTTGGCCACAATAACCCCATGCAGCACTATAGGCTTGGGGATGAGTGGCTGGATGATTGTGAAGAGGAAAGGGATCCGGGGGTGTTGGTTGATGCTTGGCTGAACATGAGCCGACAGTGTGCCCAGGTGGCCAAGAGGGCCAATGGCATCCTGGCCTGCATTAGAAATAGTGTGACCAGCAGGAGCAGGGAGGTAATCATCCCCCTGTACTCAGAACTGGTGAGGCCGCACCTTGAGTACTGTGTTCAGTTTTGGGCCCCTCACTACAAGGAAGACACTGAGGCCCTGGAATGTGTCCAGAGAAGGGCAATGAAACTGGTGAGGGGTCTGGAGCACAAGCCTTATGAGGAGCAGCTGAGGGAGCTGGGATTGTTCAGTCTGGAGAAGAGGAGGCTTAGGGAAGACCTCATTGCACTCTATGACTTCCTGAAGGGAGGATGTGATGAGGAGGGGTTTGGCCTCTTCTCCCAGGCAACAAACAGGACCCGAGGAAATGGCCGAGAGTTGTACCAGAGGAGGTTTAGGTTAGACATAAGGCAAAACTTTTTCTCTCAGAGAGTGGTCAGGCACTGGAATGGACTGCCCAGGGAGGTGGTGGAGTCACCGTCCCTGGCAGTGTTCAAGAGGCGTCTGGATGAGGAGCTACAAGGTATGGTTTAGTAGCTTGTGGTAGCAATGGTAATGGGAGGACTGTTGGACTAGATGATCTTGCAGGTCATTTCTAACCTTGTGATTCTATGATTCTATGATTCTGTGATTTCTTCAGCCTGAGCGTAGGTGCTAGGAACATACTTTTTCAGTAATGACCATGTACTAATTATGCTTAATAGTGTCTTAATTGTTTGCTTTGCAGTTGTTGATAGCATGATTCAGAGTTTAAGATTATGAAATTCACATAGTTAGAAGGATATTTCTTTTGCCTGTTGTTTGCTTAGACTTATGGTTGAGCAGAATTATTTTGTTTTCTTTAATACAGTATATTTATCAGGAATGATTTGTGGTCTCTACAAGTAGACTTAAAAGTAGGTTTTACAAGGTTCTTGCTTGTGTGCTTCCATTTATGTGAGGGCAATTGACAAAGTAGAGAGACCTCAACAGATATTGAGAAGAGTCAGTGTAGGCCACTGTAAGTGGTAATGATTATTACATTACCGTGGTGACTGACTGTGGTGACCTTCAGCATGCAGGACCTGCTTTCCAAGTTAATAGTGATATTGTTTGTTGTTCAACTACATATACATAATATATTTTTCTTCAAATAAACTAGGCCTACGGGCTACGGATGGATGAATTATTTTAAAATCATTAATTTAAGAGTTAACTTATTAAACTATATTTAGAAATATTGTTCAAATAATTTCTGTCTCTTTTCGTCTTCTAGCTGTAGCAGAAGTGAAACTTCGTGATGATCAATATACTCTTGACCACATGCGTGCTTTTGGCATGTATAATTATCTTCACCTTGACTCCTGGTACCAGGATAATGTCTACTACATTGACCAATTTGGAAGGGTTATGAACTTGTCAGTGACTCTGGTAAGCAGAAACTTATTTTTAAAATAATTGAATTTGAATAGGGGAGATTGATAAGGTAGAAAACACATCAAGGAGAATCCAGATGCAAAGCTGGAGGGGAAACTACTGCCAGGAAGAAAGGTAGATTGACAAAAATGCGGTTTACTAGTGTGGATGAAAGGATTTTAAGTGAAAATTTCTGACATTTTTCATTTTACTAGTATTGCACTGTATTAATACTACATGTTATTCCTTCATGGGGAGGATAAACATATGGTGACAAGCTGAAGAAAAGAGCAGATACTTCTTTTCCAGTTGCCAGAAGTTTCTCAGCTATTTTGTTTGATGTTTGCTGATTTGAAAATCCAGTCATTGTAGATAGAAGGAGAGAAAAGCTCTGTGATTTGGAATTATAAATGAAAGCATATGTAGACTAATAGCTTAATCTGTGTATGGCTTGTTGGAGGCAAAAAGCACTTGTGACCCTGGGCAAATTTGAAATAGAGAATAAGCTAGACCAAGTCAGAAAAACATGGCAGTTCTCTGCTTTTACACTGATAAAATTGACTGTCTTGCACAGTCAATTTTTTTGAGGCATTTGAATGCCTAAGTGCACTGATTGCACTGCAGAGCCATTGTTTCTTCTGGCGTGGAGAGAACATGGCTGCATGGATGCCGTGTTTCTGGTATATACAGTTGTAGTCCTTGCTCATTAAGGAACAGAAGCCTTATCCATGGAGATTTTACTTCTATCACAATGTCTTGTTAGCTCTGAATGTATAATTTAGAATAAGATTAATTCACTGATGATTGACTTGTACCCTATCAAGTAATAAAGGTGTACTTACAGTTTTCTACTAAAAAGTATGGGTTTTTTTGTTTGTTTTCATGATGATTTGACTCAATCCTTCTGAATCAAATATACCTTCATCTATCAAGAATGAAAACAAGTCCAGAATTGTATAGTTATTAGCTAATTTGAATAATAATGCTTCATTTATAACCAGTTATTAGTCTCCCTGGAGACTTTCAAGGCAAGGCTGCATCAGACCCTGGGCAACCTGTTGTAGCTGTGGTGTCCCTGTTCATTGCAGGGGAATCGGATTAGGTGGCCCTCAGTGGTCCCTTCCAACTCTAAGGATTCCATGATTCTATGATTCTATTAGGATTTTATGTTGAGAAAGGTAATAACATGTAGATGCTTCCGAAGATAGTTCTGTCACTACTTGATTCAAGGCAGCGATTTTTATTTTCAAGAGAAAAATTTTCAAGAAAGTTACATTTTGTTTGTTACTATCGTGCTACCAGAATGTCAAATAAATGGCTGCCGTGTTGCATCCTAATACGCAGTACAGTGCTCTTTTGCAAAACAAATGTATTTGCACATGTATAAAAAGGAATTTCTGTTCAGAAACATCACAATCTTCTCTTCTCAAAAGTGCCTGTGCATATATTAGTGAAATCTATGTTATAAATGATGTTTTAAGTAAGCGTAGTTTACAAGTTAACAAAAGCCACTATTGTACTGAATGTATTCTCTTTAGCTGATGATGAAACAGGTAAATATGCTTATCCCAAATCCGAACTGAAAGATGCTTTTTTTAAGAAGTAATTTCTAAAAGTTCTGATACCTATTTTTCCTGCAAGTTTGATTTTTGTTTGGAGGTATGTTGCAGTTACACTTAAATGACAAAATCACCTTGCAACTTTGGTGTTTAAGATGATGTCATCTGTTAATGTTATGTTGTGGTGCCCAAAGCTGCACTCAGTGGTTGAGGTGAGGCCACACTAGCACAGAGCAGAGTGGAACAATCCCTTCCCTCACCTGGCTGGCAGTGCTGGGCATGATGCAACCCAGAGCATGGTTGGTCCTTTTGGCTGCCAGGGCACACTGCTGACTTGTATTCAACTTCAGTCAACCAGAACCCTCAGATCCCTTGCTGTGGGGCTGCTCTCTTGCCTCTTGTTTCCCCAGCCTGTACAAACTCAGGTTTGCCCTGTTCCAGGCACAGAATTTGGCGCTTGCTCTTGTTCAGCTTTATATCGCTGATGATTGCCCCACCTTCTAATTTGTCAGCAGCTCTCTGCAAGGCCTCTTTACCCTCGAGTGTCAACAGTTCTTCCCATTTTAGTATTATCTGCAGACTTAATACTAGTGAGCAAAAGGATGATTATTGTAAGAGCATTTTCTTTCTTTCCTTTTAGGCTGGGAGGCTTTGTGATGTGAAGACTTTTTTAATTAAAGTTTTCAGAATTGTTGGCTCCTGTCACTCCTCTTCAGTGTTGATAAATCTAGTGTGGGCTTTAGAAAATTAAATGATTGACAGTTGATAGTTTTTTAAAACAAAATTACATCCATAACCATTTGAAGCTTACTGTTATGATTCACTTGAAGGCTGTCAGAAGTGTGGTCTTCTGTAGTGTTGCATAGCATATCCCTGTAATTCATAGTTCCGGGGCTGAAGCTTTTTCTTTCCGCAATTTAAGTTCTTTTTCCCTATTCACAGCAGTCATACAACTCGTTACAGTGGAATGCTTTTATTTCAGAAAATACTGTGTTTCAGTAAAACTGAAGAAATTCTAGTAGAAGATGTCGAAAGTGCTTGGGTGTGGAGTGTGTTTTCTCTTTCTTTGTTTATAATTCTTTCATTCACCCTTCCTGAATGTGTTCTAAATTAGGTGAATAATTGAAGGGTTGTAGCGATGCAACTGAATCTACAGAGTGATCCTGAATGCTACTAGTAATTATAAATCTAATTTGCATATTTTTTTATTGCAGATTTCAGAATTGCCCTTGTGACTTTTCATAGAGAACAGTAATCTCTAATACAAATACAAGTAGACCCAAAAGACAATCAGGCTATCTGTTTGTCATCTGGTCTGTTTTACTGATGCTTATTAAAATGGTACTTATCCAAATCCAATTTATCTTGCCTAACTTTGAAGATGTTTTAGATGCATATCTGATTTTAATAACATTTGGAAAATATGATAGATTTGAAATTGTCTCTAATACGATACTCTAAAAAAAAAGTGTATGTCATGCTTGCATGCAGGAACGTGTCCTTTCTGTGTTGTATACATGTGCACAAGTTGAGTAAGAAAGAGGGTAAAAGTTTATTTTAGTTTAGAAGTCAGTGTAAATGAACTTTTTTAGTACGATTCTATGGCTTTTATTTCACTTAAGGTCTCCAGGTTCTTATTGAGATTAAAATTGTGTGAGATGAATGATAAATTATACAGGAATGTTAGGAGAAAAGAAGTAAAAATCTTTTAAATGCAAAATGTAAATTAGTGCTGTGAATTTGTAGGAAAAAAAAAAAAAAGGTGTTGAAATACCAGTTATAAAACACTTGTGTTTTCAGTAAACAGATTGAATACTGAAATTCTACAACCTTTTCCTCATATGTGGAAGTGATGCTTGCCTACCTACATTTTTCCAAATAGGCTCAATTACACGAACTGGTGAATTGCTGTTGAGGTTTGTTGTTCATTTTTCTGCAATGGTGAAATTGATTAGTACTTCATAAAGTGACTCTGCTTATAGGACACTGCTCTGCAAAAGCCAAGAGAAGTTTTCAGGCTCCCTACAGATTTGACAGCTTACGATAATCGCCTTTGTGCCTCAATATACTTCTCATCTTCCACATGGGTTACCATTTCTGATGGAACAGGAAGACTATATTTGATTAAGTCAGGCAAGCGTGGAAACAGTGCATCGGAAAAGTGGGAGGTAAGTCTTAAAATAACACACTAAAGAATTGTACATTTACCAAATAATTCTTACTCCTGCATTTAATATGATAATTGCACACATATAATGTTATGAAGAATTAAGCTTTCAATCTTAACTCTATGGCATTGATATAGGGTTTTGTCCAAGCATAAAGATCGCATGAATTATTTCTTTATGTGAAAAAAAAACTGTAAAATTCAAATGGTTGAATGGAAACAGCCTTTTGACTGGAAAAGAATCTGTCCAAACAGAGCGAGTGTTTCTAAATAGGTGACTACACACCTGTCAAGCTGAACTTCTTAAAAGAACCATTTTCCCTTTCCCTTCTCTGTCTTTATGGGTCAGCCTAGGTTTTCCATCCACCATCACTTATTGTTTATTATTTCCTCTGACCTGTGGAATAATAAATATTTTTTAAAATGCCTGAAATTATTGTCAATCAAGCTAAATGCTACTTTTCATTTTAAGTTAGAGGGCTTCTAGATTGCTTGTGCTGATGTAATTGTACTTGAAATGTTCACCCTTTAATTTGTCCTCTCTTAAAAGTGTGTCCACAGTGACTAGAATAAAACTTAAAGAAAACTGATGATTAAAAAGCTGTTATAATTAGCCCCGAGGGTTTTATGCAGAGTAGGTATAATCTAAATTGTAATATTTCCACATCTCTGGGAGAGAAAATTTTCACGCTGCACACTTAGCTCTGGAAAATTATTGATGCTTACTATTTTTTATTTAACTTGGTGGTTGTAACTGAAGCACGTTTCTCATTATTAAATAGTTTACAAAATCATTTATTTTAAACCATCTTGAGAAGAAGCGTTTCTGATATCCATGGAGCAGTGGTGTTTTTATAACAATAATGCTATTCGTTAGTTCTACACAACAAATGTAGTTACAGTACATTTCTGCTTCAGCTATTATAAGTTTTGGTTTGTTGTTTCTCTTTATTTCTGAAAGATGAATTTGATATTAAATTACCACATTTTTTATGCAACTTTTTAATTAGAGGACAGTTTTCTACACAGCCAAGGAGTTTTTAATATTGGCAGGAAGTCAAGCGTATACCTGGAAGTGGAGGATTTCAGCATGGTGGAGTAGCTCCTTCTCTCGTACAATTTGAGGGTTCAGTCAAAAGGAAGCTGGTTATCCTGTGCTTTAGTGCAGACATTTTTGTTGAGTTTTGTGCTTTATCTAATGGACCAACTCAATGATTCTATAATATAAACAAAAATATTTCAGAACACTTTCTCGATAGCCAAGGAAGGAATTGCCAGAAATACATAGAATAGTTCTGTTAGAAGAGAACTTCAGGGAACATCTATTCCAACTGAGTGATTACTTCAGGGCTAACCAAAAGTTAATGTGATTTGTGGTGAGCAAATTTTAATTGATTTAATGTTCACTGAAGCCTTTCTCTAATTGTTGAGTCTTTGAATTTTAACTGACTAACCTTTTACCACCATTTTGTCTTCCAGATTGTGTTTAATGAAGAACTAGGCAGTCCATTTATTATAGTACACAGTGTTTCATTTGTAAAATCTGATAAACATTCAGTAGCTGTGCTGCTGCTTAGGGTAGAAAAAGATGAATTGGACACAAAAGGAAGTGGATTTCATATTACTTTGGAATGGGTTACATTTGTGGAGATGAACAAAGCGGGTAAGTGTTTTACATTTATGTTATTGGTGAGCAAGGGGAAAAAAAACTAAAACAAAAAAAAACTGCAAAAGAAAAACAGCTATTATGCTTTCATTCTTTGTTTTAAATGCTGATTGTTCCTCAATTTCTGATGTTTGCATCCCAACAAAACTCTCATCAGATCTTAAATTCGAGTTCAAGTTCTCACTTGTAGACCTGCAGTATGACAAACATTTGGAAGACAGGAAGGAGCAAACTGCATGTGTGTAGTTAAGGTGATTAGAAAACAAGCTAAGAACACTACTTTGTGACATTATAAGATGAAATTCCCATTTAGCTCTGTCTAAAATCTAAGTTCAAAACTATTTCTAATTAATATCTCTTGTACTTTTCAAAATGTTGTGTGAGTGCTTTATTTCCCAGTATGATGTAGACATACTTGATTTGGTCATCTGTCTAACCTGAGGTTGTCTGTTGATGCAGGTTCCCCAGCTCCCTGGAGTCTAATAATTGTATAGATGAAATCTTGCTTTGCCTTGGATTAGAATGGCTATATCTATTCTACTAATAGCTCCCTTACACTTTTTAGAAAAGAGGAGGGCACTTTAACTGAACCAGAACTGAACAAGGACCAGAATTACACTGTAGACTGGTTCTTGTTCCTTACTTGATTTCTGAACTAATTTTTAGTGTGTAAGATAACTTGCTAAGGGCACCCAAATTATACCTGGTTTATCCATTATTGTCTGTATTGTACTGTGATGTTGATATTTCTGTAAGCTTAACACTGAGGTGAACCAGGACACTTCGGAGTACCAGAGTGGTATAGAAGAATTTTACCATCATGATCTGGTCTTGTCTAATGTCTCTACTAATAAATTCCCAGTGTTGTTTTTTTTTCTCTTTGTTTCAAGTAGAGTTGTAGTCACAAGCACAGCAAATTCTTTTAATGAAGATATGACAGATATATGTGAAAAATCAAACAATTGTTAGAGATAATATCACCTGTCAGAATTTTATCATATTGTTAGTTAATTGCTAAAAATCCATTTGTACAATCTGTTGTTAAAAAAAGTTGATCGAATACTGAGGGCTCCAAGTTCAGTTAGATTTTAATTAAAGAACAACAAACTCCAGAACTTATCACTTTACCTATGTTTTAAGTCATCAGTACTCATATGTTTGGGAGCATGGTACGATAAGGCACAGTCCTTGATGCCAGTAGCTGTCAACTAGGACCTCCTCAGCTTTTGTAAAACACAGGCCTTCAAAAAGTGAAGGCAGGCATTTTCCATTACAGGTAAAGTGTTATCAAAAGCTATGTTGTTGTTTCTTAAGCTTTCATATCAGCTCTAAAAATATTTGGAAGGCCTGTTTCTACAGAGACTGAGAGTGGTTTTGTGAATTGCTGAGCTAGCTGTAATTAAAGAAGACATCATAAGAAAAAAGGACAATGTTAAATTAATTTTGGGACCTACATATACAATAAAGTCACTGAAAAAGAGATTTCCTTTTAAACTACTGTTATTTAACTTGAAGGATTGCTTAGCATTTTTAAGTGTAATGAGGTTCTTATTTTTTCTTCATTTTATAGATGAACATAGATATGAAATCAGCAAAAGGAGAGTTTTACAAGGAAAATCAGTCCCCCATTATGCAGCAATAGAGCCAAGTGGAGATGGTCTAATGATTATTTCCTACAAACCATTCAAATTTGTACAAGAAGAGGAAGAAATTTTAGAAGAAAATGACGATAAGAAAACAACAAATGAAAAGAAAGGTAAAACTTATTTGACAGGTCATGATAGATTGCTCTCTGTTTTGACTAAGAAAAGAGCTTGTTTGGAAATCCTAGTAAATGTTAGTCTTAATATCTGCCTTAAATGTTTGTTGTTTTTTTTCCCTGATCTATTTATTTATTTATTTTATGGACTTTAACGTGTTTGTTTTCTTCCTGGAAAGTTGTATTGTGCATAAGCCTATATGGGAAACATTTTGGCACAGGAGACACAAAGAATTTCTTTGACGCAAGGATAAAGGCATTTTGCCAAGAGAACTGTACTGATTATTTGTTAACAGTTGAGTTGTTCAGACAAAAGTTAGGCTGCCTAAATTCAAGCATCTAGCTGAAGTACTCAAATGAAGAAGTTAGTCTTCATTGGCACCCAAACAGTTGGGAGTGAAGCTCCCCCAAGGAGTTGTTCAGCAGAGAGATCTCCCTGATGTGTAAATTACTCTTACCTTTCAAACAGCAATAAAAAATTGTTTGTTTAAGAATGAGAATCTTGTAAAGGTCTCCGTTAAGAAACAAGTTTGGTTGAAGTCAGTTATTTTTTTCTAAAGACTACTTTTCTTCTGTCAAATCAGAGCAAAATGAATAAACTTAAATTTTAATCCTAAGTGTCACTGAGCTTCGTAATATGAATATTTATGTTGCTGCATTGAGTTATTTCCAATTTGATTTTTGTTTCTGAATATGAGAGGTTGGTTGGTGAACCTATTTTAACTGAATAATACTAGCACAATACCAGCTCCAAACAGAGTTCACATAATGCATATGTGCGTACATATGTTGTTTCCCAGCCCAGGAAGGCCATCTGTGATGCGTGGAGCGGCAGTATCTTGAGAGATCCTATGATGGCACAGAAATCTAATGTCAGAGAAAGTACTGAAATGTGAACTTCCATTTCAGAGGGAAGTCTAATTCCTCTTTAAGAAAGAGTTTGTCTTTTCATAAACCTAGCGTAGGCTATTATTTTAGTTGCACAGTTATATAGAACTGCAGGCAAAATAGACACCAAGTAATGAAACAAGATGCGCTAGCAGTAGAACTCTGATTTTTAGAAGAGATTGCAACAATGTATGAACTATTAAGGTGGCTATGTTATTCACTGTTATTTTGCCTTTTTCCTTTGTTCTTTCCTGTTCTGCCTTATACATGCTTTATTGCTAATAAGGTAGTCTAAAAGGTAGCGCAAAGGGAAAAAAAAAAGTCTAAGACATTTGGTTTGGTCTCCTTCTGTTTTCTTATAAATTAAGATCAGATACAGTCTGTGTCAAAGGTAAGGATTTTGAAGGCTATCACATCTCATCTTAACAGTTTCTGTGAATCATATTTGTAGCATCTGTGACTCTTCTATTTCAGACGGGAAACTTGTGGTAACAGGCAGCAGTGTAAGAGCACTTCCAGAGCTTCAGCAGCTGACATGATCAAACAAATACTGAACTGTGACAACGTGGAGAGCTTCTAAAGCATTTCAGAAAATGAGTCCATGCAAACTTTACTTTTCCTCTAAACCTGAGGGAAAATTCAAAAGAAAATGAATACACTTGTAGTTATGTTTTCTGTGACCATATTTTCACTACTCAGTCATGCT
The DNA here is from genome assembly GCA_016647715.1 of Pavo muticus. Classification (NCBI taxonomy): domain Eukaryota; kingdom Metazoa; phylum Chordata; class Aves; order Galliformes; family Phasianidae; genus Pavo; species Pavo muticus. The sequence continues at coordinate 241,017 of JACDJE010000625.1, forward strand.
GTCATAGCCTTCTTTATGGAACAGAATAGTTTCAGTTGAAAGTGCCTTCAAAAATCTCCCAGTCCAACTGTCAGGAATACTTCGGGGCCAATCCAAAGTTAAAACATATTAAGAGCATTATCCAAATGCTTCTTAAGCTTGGGCAGCCAAGGGGCAGCAGCCCCATCTCTAGGAAGCCTGTTCCCATGTCTAACTACCCTCTCAGTAAAAACTTTCTCCTAATTGCTAGTGCAGCTTTGAGGCACTCCCATGTGTCCTGACACTAGATGAGTGCCCCTCCACTTGCCATTCTCAGGAAGTTGTAGAGGGCAGTGAGGTGACCCCTCAACCTTCTTTTTTCTCCAGGCTTAACAAACTCAGTGTCCTCATCCACTCCTGATTGAACATGTCCTCTAGCCTTTAACCAGCTTTTTTGTTCTCCTCTGTTTAAGTATTTCTCATAGAAAAGCAGTTCTTCTAGAAGTTTAATAATGAAGATAGGCATCAGGCAGATTGTAGACCCAGAAGCAAAAGTCAGTTATTACCTCTTGGCAGGCAATTCTATTTCATCTACGTCAAGAGCGGCAAATGAAGACTACTTGGTCTTTTAAAACCATTTCTGCTTAATAGTCAGTGTAACTTCTGGCAAAATAGATGAGGGAGAAATGTTCATGTTTCTGAATAGCTTATACCCCTGAGTATTGAGTAGCTTGTCATAACTATCGTACTAGTGGTGTCTATTTAACCAAGTTATTGATCATTATGCTTCAGTGTACTGAAATACATTTTGGATATCAATTTCATAAGGCTGTAATGACTGTAGAGTAATATTAACGTCCACTGGATAACTCCATCAGCATATTTGAGTACAGACATTAACAGAAGTTGTTTTCCAGATGAGTGACACAAATTAACTTGTCTAAAAAAATGTTTCTGTCTAATAATCAGGTTGTATTTTAAGAAATTTGTTTGCAGTACAAGTGAATCTCCATTTTTTTCCCAAGTCTCAATTCTGTCTCATCCAGCATTACATGCTGTAGAATCTAGGACATTTTTAACGTAGTTGGTATTTTGCTGTGTGTTTTCAATTGTAGACCCTCTCTATTACTGGCAACAGACTGAAGATGATCTGACAGTAACAGTTCACATTCCTCAGGACATCACTAAGGATGACATAAAAGTACACTTTTCCCCTGACAACATACGTGTTACACTGAAAGACCAGCCTGCTTTGATGGAAGGAAAATTATATTCATCTGTGGATCATGAAAGCTGCACTTGGATAATTAAAGAGAATAAAAGGTGTTGTATATGCTTTTAAGATTAACTATTGCTAGGAGTTGATTTCAAAGTGTATATCATATCTGGCTTCTGGGCCTCCCGGGAATTGACTTATTTCTAGACACTGAGCTTGTCCTTTCAAGCATTTACCTCCTCTGCTGAAAATTGCTCACTGGCTTCTGCAATTCTGTCTCAGTTCTGTTTCTTTAGCTCGTTATGAAGGTAATTTCTTCTTATAGTTAGTTACTTATGAAGTTACATGACAAGCTGTTTCATACAATGACATAGAACAGCCTTTTCAAACTAAAAAAAAATCTCACAAAAAAAATGTGTTATGTATAACTGTCTTTCATACTGTCCTGGTATCGAAGCAGGAAATTCAAGGCTTTCCACAAACATGAGTATGTTTTATTTGTTTTATTTGGCTTTGAGAAATCGCTTGTCCTTCCTCTAGGTTTGTCTGTATTTTTTTTTTAATGAATATTTTCAGTTAGTATAGTTTATTTTTTATAAGCTGAATTCTAGTTGTTTGTGTTGTATGGTTTTCAGTAACAATTCACTTCTCAAATCTACATTCAGAGCTTTTTTTGGCTGTCATCTGAAAAACAGATTCATGTATTACTTGTTGCCTTCTGTTTGCATTTTAGCTTGGAAATTTTTCTAATTAAGAAAAATGAGGGACCACGGTGGCCAGAGCTAATAGTTGGTGACACAAAAGGGGAATTCATTATGGATTCTTCCCAGTGCGCTGAAATAAGTGAATCTCTGATGCATCTGACTTCTGAAGTAATGGTAAGAAGTTGAAAATAAAACATTTAACATATTTGCACATTTGTGTATTATTTTTTTCTTAATATCCAAATGACATAGCTCTTCAGTTCATTTACTGTTCAGAGTCCTAGACTACATTCGTTTTTGTCTGAGATGGTTAACAAACTAATGGCACTAGAGTTATGACTGTGTTCTGAACTGTAATATGGTCGTAGGGGACTGAATTCAGCATACATAATAGTGTCTCTGCACCAAAATATAGACGTCTGATTAAATTGAGAAACAGATTTTGTTCCCACCACTTGTTATGGGCCTATTTAAAAGCAGTTAATTGAAGTAATTTTTAAGGATGTCTGTTTCTTGTTTATCAGTAGGTTAGCAACAATTTTATGCTGTCTTTCTAGAGATGCTGCACTTGTCTTACATTGACTCAGTGTAAAAGACACACTTTGCTAAGTTTTTTCTTTTTGTAAAGGCCAGACTCATGAACTTTCTGGCATGTGGTTATAGAGGAAGTCTTTACTTAAAATATAATTTTGAACTGCTGTTTGTTTGATACTTAACATTTTGGTTTAATTAAGAATTGGCATCTCATATAAAACTTGTGAACTGTGACTCCCTCTGGATCTTGATTTGTGCTACATATGTATAATAAAAGCATGGATTCTTTTCAGTCATCTCAAGTATTTATGATAATACTGCTTACCCGGAAGCTTTTTTTCTAAAGCTTCCTGATAAAAACAGTAAATCATAATGTTTGGCAGAGGAGAGTTGAACCCCAACGTTTATCCTCTAAAATAACATATGCTCTGTTTTAAGACTTGCACATTAGCCTGCGATATATGATGCCTTTCATTTTTTCTGTCATTTAAGGAACTTTCTTTGTCATTTCTTCCTGTCAGTTTTCTTTAAACTTAGGTTGTCATAGTATCTACATGGAAGGAAACAAACACACAAAAATAACCCCTGTGCTGGGCTCCTTTTAATTTGTAGACTGATTCAAAATAAAAGTTCTTATCTTAATAAAAGTTAATCAACTGAATGGATGAATGACCACATGAACTCAAGAGCTCCATGTCAGATGAAACGAGCATGAGTGCCTTGTCTAATCTTTCTTTGTACGTTCTGTCTGGCCTCAGCTTTCAAACTATACCAGCTGCCAAAATGGTGTCATTTTTCTTGTTCAAGAAGCAACATTAATTCATAGTGTATATTTGTGTCCTCTGTTAAATATATACATATAGAGAGAGAGAGACTTAGATTTTCAGTGTACTTAATTGTCCTTTTGTTTTAGAATCCAGATCCTGAAAAGGAAAACCCACCTTGTAATGCACAAGAATTGGAAGAATGTGATGCTTTTCTTGAAGATGGCGCAAGTTTGTGCAGATTTGATGGCAATACCTTGAAGGTTACTCATGTAGTAAGTGCTGCAAATTATTACTGAAATACTTTAACATATTCATTTTCTGATATGAAAGGTGAATTCTTTTATCAGAACAAATCTCTGCAAATCCTTGAAACCACATATATGATGGCTGAAACACGCCACCCACTGTCTCACTGTGCTCACATTCACTGTTTGGTCTCCATAAATGTTCAGTGAGTGTTGATGAATGCCAGTGGGCTCCATTTTTTCTGCCAGGAGAAACTCAGAGATACACCTTTGCTTCATACGTGTTTCCATGTCAGGTGCCATTCTGTCAGAGTACCTCTCTGCTGCCATCTGTCATACAACAACATGTAACGGCATATTGGCAGGAAGGTTCAACCTCTACTGCCGTACCACCAGCATTTGCCTCTGACATCATGGGCTGACGCTGTAAAATAGGAATCGTTACTTTCAATATCATTTTGATATAAAAAGAAGGCTGCTTTTATTGTGATTTTAGATATGTATATATGCTTTCACAAATGAGCTGTTTGAAAAAGCAAAGCTATGCCAAAATAATGATAAAAAGGAGTCCTTTTCAGGAGCATAGAATTCTTACTCGTTCCATACCTCGTATTTTTCTCAGTAACTTTTCATATAGTCTACTAGAAAGTTGCTACCGTACTGCAGTTCAGTTAGGACTTCATCTGGTCTGGTGCAGAAAGGAAGAAACAAAACAATCATCTGAGAACACTGCAGATTAAGTTGATTTTTTTCTGTTCATTTGTTCAAGATGTCTCTACTGAGCTTTTTTTCAAGATGTCTCTAAAAGCACTGGTGTTGCAACTCATTGCTACCTTGTGTCATTTAAAGTACGTTTATAACCACATCCTCTGTTGTACAGAAAATGTCATGGGTACAGAATAAGATTCTGAATCCTAATTTCCCTTTTCTTCATAAAACTCTAGAAAGAGTGCTGAGGATGAATCTTACAGACTGAGGTTTTAGGTACCCTTCCTCAATTTCTACATCTGAAAAGATGTGTGCTCCCTACTTTATGAGACTGTAGAAAGTTCAACACACCAGTACTACGCAGACCTTTTATTTTCACATGCAAAATCAGTTATTGCTCAGTATCCTTAAAAACTAGTATTGCCCTTTCATGATGGCAAATTCTAAAACTTCTATATGTTTCATTTGTTAATGAATAAAATTAGTGATGTTGAATGCAAAGTATGTCTTTATTGATAATCTGTTTCTGTACATGTAAGAGAATATTTTGGAATGTAGGCTGGGAAGTCAGAGTGTTGTGGTGTTCAGCCTGTACATCAGTTTTCTAAATCTGCTTTTTGATAAGCAGTTGTCCTTAAGGGTTATTTGTGTCACAGAGAAAGATTTTTGCTTCCTCATTTGTTCACTAATTGTAGTATTTAGTTTGAAGGTAATTGGGATAGGTAGTTATGCTTGTCTTGCCTTTCTTATCATCATTCCTTGTGAATATAAGTGCTTATTGAATGTTTTTGGCAACCTAGATATGTTTGATGAATGAGGTGCTGATCTGAAATTTAGTAATTATTTGATTGTGAGCAAATAGAAAACTGTTGACATTTCATAATTTTAGTATTCTAACTAATCCTTTCTCCAGTGCTAATCAACTTCTTCTCTCTCTTCTCTCTCTTCTCTGCATAGAGACAGTATTTCCTTCTCTCTTTGCAATGCAGAAAAACAGTTGTGATTAAATAGAGAGAATCAAAAGTTGTAGGTTAGGGTCCTCCATCCTAGAAAAGCATTTCTGCACAAAACACTTACCCTGTTTGCTTGCGTAATGGACATGTTTCCTTAATTGTTATCCCAAGCAACAGCTACATGTGTTTGAAATGTGTTAGCCACCTGCAGTGTATTGAACTGTTGATCAGCATAATGTGTTCAAACATTTTATCAACTAGCAAACATTAAGCTGTTGAACAGGTAACTCTGGCAGAATCTGCTATTCATGCTTTGAATAAATATTTTGTTTTTCTTTGTTTTCAGATTAATCTTGGAAGCAATCAGTATCTTTTCTCAGTTGTTGTGGATCCCAAAGAAATGCCTTGCTTCTGCCTGAGGCATGATGTTGATGCTCTTCTCTGGCAGCCCCACTCTGATCAGCCACAGAACATGTGGGAACACATTGCAACCTTTAATGCTTTAGGTAGGAAGTTGTCATATGGGTCATACTTCTCTGAGACATCCTGTTTGAATACTCAGTATGGCTTGTGTTGATATTTCACTTAATTAAATTTGAATTAAAAGTTACTGTAATACTGTCACATAACAGAATGCTAGCTTAATTTTAGAAAGAGTAGAATATCAGAGGTGTTTGGGGAAAACAAGACTATTCAGACCGTGTACAGCATGCAAGCACTGTACTGCACAGTAATAAAGGAGAGTTCCTTGGATAAATGATCTAGATTTAAGGATTTGTAAAAGCACAGTCAGCACCTTAGACACAGAAATAATCAGGGAAACAGTAGCAGTTCATCGATGACGTGTCTAGTTTTGTATGTTCTTATGATAAGTGGTCATTAGAATTTTCCCGTGTCATTGTCTTGGGTGATAAGTCTGAACAACTGGAAATGATTGCTTAGTGTTTATTCTAAGAGCTGGGAACATCAAATTATGTTGGTGCATAGTAGGTTCAAAAGAAACTAGAAGAACTATATCACATAGGCATCTTTATGCTATGAAATCTTCTGCCGTAAAACTCTGTGGATGGAAAAATCATAAATTAAATAAAATCAATCATGACAGGAAAAATCAATTGAGAGCATAACTGTGCCAGCTCTGGTTCAAGAAGCCCTTGAACTTTGAGATTACAGTGTGCCAGAAATACAGAAAAATGTGACTATGAAGAACCCTCTGTTACTGCTGTGTCCTTGCATTCAGGCCTAGGAATTTTGTTTTAGCCATTGTTGGAAGCAGAAATAGTAAGCTCAAAAGCAGAAAATACTGAAAATATATAGATAGAAGAGTAATAATTGCTGTATCAGAGAAAGCAAAATAGTCTGCCTGGCCCTGTGTTGTACCTACTAAGTAATGGAGATAATCAAATTTCATTTAAATTAATCCAGTGCAGAATTTGTCTGCTGTGACAATTACAGTCTTCATCTTCTATAGGTGTGGTGTCGACCTGTTCTTTTAATAATGTCATGAGTGTGCCAGCTAATTCCCTCCATCCCCTAAATGCGTTTTTTGACCACATCACTGTTAGTCTGCATCTAAAACTAAAGGGAAGATAAGCTGTTTAATTGGATAATTGGATTTGTTCTGGGTTTTTGCACTTTATTTTGTTTTGTATATGAACGATTTTTTAAAGTAGCATGTTATTTTCACTTAAGGCCATATTAAGCTCTAAATATTTTAGTTTTCTAACAGAAGAGATTAATTTCATAGTTGTTGTGGTTTGGTGATTTTTCTTTTGTGATCAGTATTCCACATCAGAACATCATGTGAACCAGTAGGAGTTAAAGAGTTAATGTTCTGGTTCCGTTTACTGCCCCTTATGGGCATGTGGAGTATCCTGATGGGAGGAGAGGTGCGGCTTCCCTGGGGAGGACTTGGCGCGAAGAGGAAGCGGGGGTGGAGCTCCGGACCGGACCGGGCGCCTGGCTTCCCCCGCTGCCCGGCTCAGCCTTCTCAGCTCGCCGCGGAGAACAGCACGTGGTTCCCTCGCGGTATTGTGTTTTGATCTCGCGTTTTGGATACTCTTTTCTCTCTCATTTTGTTTGATTTAGTTAAATTTAGTAAATTACCGTTCCTTCTCAGATCTACTG
>JACDJE010000629.1:0-59602 GCA_016647715.1 Pavo muticus
GGCCTGTGCCCCCCTGTCACGGACTTGTATCCAGAGATAACCCGTGACAAGAATAAGATAAGCAACAACATCATGCAGGGAGCATTAATACTCATGTTTCACATAATGGTGAGTTTATCCTAAACAAGGATTGCAGATTTCTACATTTCTATACAATGACATAAAAGTAAACTTGGGCCATATTAGATCCTGCAGACACAGTGTGCTTTTTCTATTATATCTAGACAATAAGTTCATAATATATACGCAAATCTAAGAGCATAACTGCTGGAGTTATGACTGAAGTGCAAGTCTGACTACAGCTGCAAACATCACTCACTGAAAAGCATGTTATCTGACAATTCTCTCCAAAATTAACATTCCTAACAGTTCTTGCTTGAACCTCAAGGGTCTTTAAATTGTAAAATACATAAAATTGATGAGCCTTGACTTCAAAACCTCCAGCAGCGCTGGAAGTATTTTATCAAGAAGAAACAAAGCTGTCTAATAATCCTATGCTTCTATTTTTGGTCACTTACGCATCTGGGAATTCTGTGTATACACAAGGGTCCATTAAGAGCTGTTTAGAAATAGTTTTGGATGGTCTTAGCAGACCGAGGGAGATGTATGCTTGCAATTCTTTCCCATTATAAAACCCAAAGACAAATATTTCTAAATTATTAGTACACAGATGAAGCCCACATCGTTGAAAACAGGAATCAAGAAGCATTGTTATAGTGATTAATGAGCTCAGAACTCATTAAACAACAAGCCAAACTACATCAATTGTGAGCTGAGAATGGTTTAGAATACTCATAGGGTTTTTAGTAACAGTCCATGGAAGCGATAAATAAATTAGCAGCAAACACTTCCTTCAGGTATAAAGCAATGGAAAAATAGAAACTAACTAACTTTCACTAAAAGGAGGCAGCTATGCCACATATGATTGCCTTCCTATCAGTTTAATTTTTTTGGACCTAGGTCCAATATCTAAAATTTTCACAGGCTGATTAAGATAATCCCCAAGTTCCTTAAGCAGTTGATAGATAAACAAATAAAAAGTTGGAACACAGACGAATGATGAACTTCAAATCCAAACCAGCTGACTGGAACAGAAGGCAAAAGAGAAGGACGGATTGATTCCAGAAAGCTTTGAGAATGTGCTCTTCTGCTCCACTGCAACATACTGACGCACTGGAATGCTAAAGACAGATATCAAGATGGAAAAATTCCAGACTGAACGTGTGTGGAAAAAATAGGAAGGCATACCTGATATATGATATTTAAATATTCATTAAATATTCAAACAAAACAAAACAAACAAACAAAAAAAAACAACAAAACAGATGAAACAGGAGACAAAAATCAGCACATTAACTATTCTATTCAAGTAAAATAGAAAGCACAGGAGTTCTTGTGTCTTCAGTCTGGTGGATATAATATCTGAAAATAAAAGCATCTCCTCCAGGAAAAAGAGATAACCCTTTCATATATCAAAGGTAAGGTAGCTATTAGAGCTGCCAATTTCTGTACAAGATTACAGGACTGAAGCTGAGATCAAAAATAAAGCCAGACTGAAGTGGACATAGATAATTTTAAACTAAACTCAATACCCAATAGCTACAAAAAAGCAGAAAGCTGAAAAAACAATGCTATTAGACGTGACAACTCAAGAACTGACAAAAAGAAGTGATAGAACTATATCCAAAATTTAGAGCTTTTTATCAAGTGAACATAAGTGAAAGTTTTCAGACGACCTGGAAATAACTTGAATAAGGGTGATGATACCATTAAACACAGGCTTGAGAGATGAAAAATATCTCAAAGAAACCAGGAAAAGCTCAGATCTCTGCACTTTAGAAGCAAAGGCTCTTCTCCCTCATCTGAAATCAAGGTCAGAGTATACAGTATTGTAAGTAAGGCTGCATAAGCAGGTACCACTCATGACATGGTTGTGTCATGTCATAAGATGTCTGAAAAGATGTTTCACAGCACTGGAAAGCTGTAGCCAAATCACCTCTGCTTGACTGGGAGAACACAACTGCATAGCAAAAACATATGCAGTGACTTGGAGTTAATGCCAGATGGAATGACTTCTGTTCACCAGCTACAACAAAACACAGCCAAGAGTTGAAAATGTGCTCCTCTCACAACAGGTGCCTTCGACCAACGTCTGCAACAAATGTCTACCCATCAAGAGAGGATGCTAAGTCCTCAAGGTTTCAAACAGACAGATGGAAACCTGGAATTACAGCCATTTTTTTTGTTTCAGGGTTTTCTGGAGCAGCTGTTAGGAAATACTGTGAATAACATTGGCCTTTCTCCTCTTTTAATCTCATCATATGATTCTAATTAAGATATATGATGGACATTTAAGCAGCCTGCCATATGATCCAACATCCCATTCACTACTAACACAAGACTAGGGATCATCCATCACTGTTTAGATGGTATGTGCATTTTAGCCATTAGAGAGAAACACTTCTGGTTATGGGATAGCAAAGGAGTTGGAAGGTCATTAAAAAAGAGGAGCAGGGCCTCATTAACTCTTTGGGCAAATCAAATTTTGTTTGCAGGTCACAGGATTAACTTTTAAAGAATACTATATAATAAGTTTCCTCAGGCAACTCATCCAAACAAAATCAGTAACAATTAAGTTAATGATAGGTTTATACAACAAAGCTACTCTTTCCACAGAGCATCTCAGTTTGTTTTGTACAAAATAATACAACAACAAAATTGGTCTGCATAAGGCTCAGGATTTCAGCACCAGGGCTATTCACCCCAGCCCTCAGAACTCATTTTAGCATGTAGAAAGTTAACTTGAGTACTTGCACTGTTTTGGGGACATAATTCAAAACAATTGTTCAGTTCTCCTTTTTGATTTTTTTCTTCCGAAACGAGAGTTGTAGAGCAAAGAACTAGTTGATGTGAATTCAATTCTCTAAAATAGTTGCAACAAAATTTTGCAATTAATACCTCATATTCTAAATACGTGTGTATAGTTTGTGGTTCCAAAAATGAGCAAGAAAAATCTCACCTAAAAACACAGACCTAGAATAAACATTGTTTATTTCTTCTAATAAAAAAAGGAAACCATAGAGCAAACTATTATTCTAATGCCCTTCTTAAGAAATACTATCTTTCCTTTCAGAATAATTAACGTACACAGAGAAATTAGGCTAGGCTGTTCCACCATGGAACATCATAATTAGAACACAAGAAGCACTTCAGGAAGGAAAGGCTCAAGTCTGATACTGCTGGAATGAGCCCTCAGCCCGGGCATTTGATGTGAGCAATCGTTCACCAGTAACAAGCACACAACCACTTAGATAGATCCATTCTGCTCTGCAATCTATTTCAGGAAATGGAACTCCGCTCGTTACACCTGCTGAGCTATACGATATTCTGCCAATAAACAAGAGCTTACATTCGAGAATGCTACATTTCAGCCAAGTAATAAGCTTTGCAACTCAGACCCTCTTCTGATACAGGATTTCTGTCATGTTTTCCTGCCCTGAATCTTTTTGATTGCGAAGATTTTTGACATCCATAAACTACTGAAAATTTTGCTTTCATCCTTTTTTCAACAAACTAAGAATAAAGAAAGTAAAAAGGAAAATTATAAAATAGCTGTAAAGCTAAAGAGCGAAAGAGATACCTTTTCTATTGTAAAGACAACCACGTACTTACTATTTTTGTGAAAACATCTCAGTGAGACAGACTATAGCACTTGCCTACTTTTGAGCTACAATGCGCAATTTCTAATGGATCAAAAATCCAGATCTTGATTTGATTAGGATGACAAGTTGTAGCCCATTATATATCAGAACAGTTCTAGTTTCTTACAGAGGTATTAGATCATCTTTCACAGTTGTCGCTATTCAGGATCAGACCCCTCTGCTCTTATAAGTCTTACTTTTCCTCCACTAATGAAAGAATAAATCCAACAGAATCATTCCCTTGAAATGCTGCCTGTAAGTCCAAAAGACAAAAAGCTCTAGATCTGACTGAAGAACACAGAAGGGTAATACAAGTGCGCTTTCCTAGCAGAAAAAAAACCATGAATTTTCAAGCACCCCAGTGGACTGAGATCAAGCTGAATCAAGTGGAATCATCTTTATGTGCTTTAAAGTAACCTCCTCAGAACTGTCTCCACAAGAATAGTGCCATAAAAATTCAAATTAACTGTAATTTCTGTATGAACAGAAAGTCTGCACTTAAAATTGGTAATTTACAGCGGATATCTTGTAAATCTTTCATAGCACTCTACAACTTCAGGGTAGCATATTTCTAAGCAGTTTGAAGTCTAATCCATGAGGAGATTGCTTATCTACAAAGCATGTTGTAATTTCAACTATTACACTGAGAAAGGAGTCCAGAATATTTTAAGAGGCTTTTCTTTAATACTATTTACAAAACTTTTTTTTTTTTTTTTTTTTTTAAAGTATCCATCACACACCTTCCCTGCCCCCAACTAGTGAGCTGTCCTCTGCCAAGCTTAGAGGAAAAATGATCTTTTTCACAGGTTTTTATTTGCCTGTCAGATAGCTGTTTGACTCAATTCCTTCCTTCCATACAGTAGTCTCTCTTTTTCCTCGCTGCTTCTCCCTCCTCCATCCTGTCTCACCATTATAGATTTTTCCTCACTCCTTTCACCCTTACGGAGAGTGACCTTCTTCATCCCATCTGCCACCTTCTGAATCATCAACACATTTGGAAAAATGTTGCAGAATACCAGCTGCTTTAGGACACTGCATAAGAGTAGTTAGGCTTTCTAGCGCCACGCAGCTGGGCAAGGTCAAACCATTATACCTGATAGACTAGGTGAGTCTGGTGACCAAGATTCTCTGAGAGTACATCAACATGCTCAAAGATACTTAAGAGCGTGTTAATGCACCACCACTCAGCAGCTGAGTTGCCGTAAATTATTGTGTATGGACTCAAACCACCCAGGGGCAAGATAAAACAGTGGCTTAACACATTTTACCTTACAATTGGGAATGGTTAAAAACACAAGCACAGCCAGCTCTGCTCATCTGTGATAGATAATTAAGGCATTATAATTGACCATCTTTGATTTAAGGTCCCCATTCAAAATTTTAAATGGAAATTGTTAAAAGCCATTTCTGAAATGTTTGTGTTCCTTAAAGAAAACCCTTAAACAAACATCTGATAGTACCTCTGTGCTACAGATGTGTAGCACCACATAGTATCCTCTGACATACGCCTGCAAGATGTTGAAAACAGCTTGTAAAACACTGCACATCCTGGTGCACTCCTGCACAGGCACTGACAGCATCTAGTCTGTCATGAAACAATGTTAAAAGACAACCCCTTAAAGGATACATTTTACCGCAAGTCTAGGATGAAACTGTGGTCTCACTGTGGACACCAGGAGATCTACAGCAGACTTCAAGACAGCCAGAAGTTCAACGTTATCTTTTATTTTAAAATATAAAAATTGCAGAAGAGATATACACTAAGGGAATGTGCAGTGTAGAGCAACTAACATAGTTATTCCCCAGAAAAAGAGCAGCTGCTTCACAAAGAGACACTAGAAAGGCTGAGTCTCTTCAGCTAAAAGAAGATACGGCTGAGGTGGGTATGACCAAGGACTACAAAATTGCCAAGGCAGCAGATACAGGGAATGCAGACCTGCTATTCCACCAATCCTGCAATACTAGCAATAGGGAAGACATGGTGAAATTAGCTTTTCTTCACACTGAACACAGTGAAGATCTGGAATTAGTTGCCACAGGAATCTGTGGAGGCATACAGTGTAAGCACATTCAAAACATTAGGCAAATTCGTGGACAATACTGACTGAATAAAATTTGCAGAGAGATGCACTCTCCAAGAGACCTAAGCCAATAATTGTGGACAGTGGCTGAATATTAGGGGAATGAGCAGCAAAAAGTGGTCATGAAGTCCTGAACTGAACTTCCTATGCTACTGATGTACTACCCAGTACTGGGATAGGTGATCCACTGGTCTGCCCAAGCAGAACATTAGATTTCTTATTATTCTCTATTTTCTTTTCAAAATAGCCACAGAAAGGCATGTATAAAACTTGCATACATTACACTCGCTTTCTGACTTTGAACTTTGTCTGCCAACACTTGTCTGAAATCATAGAATCACAGAATCACCAAGGTTGCAGAAAACCTCCAAGATCATCCAGTCCAACCATCCACCTACCACCAGTATTTCCTCACTAAATCACATCCTTTAGCGCAGCACTGAAAAGTTTCTGGAACACCTCCAGGGGCAGTGGCTTAATCACCTCCCTTGGCTGCCTGTCCCAGCACCTAACCATTTTTTCAGGGAAGAAACGTTTCCTAACATCCAACCTGAATCTCCCCTGGCACAACTTGAGGCCATTCCCTGTAGTCCTATCACTAGTCAAGCAAGATAAGAGGCCAACCCCCATCTTGCCACAACCTCCTTTCAGGTTGTTTAGCACAAACACAGTTCCCCACTACCACAAATTATGCAGCTGAGTTTCCCATATTTGGGGAAATTACAGGGATCAGCACGCCTGGAGAGCAGGGGATGAGCCTTGCCCTGGGAAAACCACCTGCCTGATCATGGTGTCTCCCCTGTCAGGTAAGTACAATGATGTTCCACAGTAAATCCCACACACCAAAAATGGAGAAAAATAAGGAGATTTGGGACTGATCCAGTGCCTATCTGACTTAGTAGTGACAAGGCTGTACAAGGCTGTGGCTGGTGGCTCATCACATGACAGAACAAACACCTACAGGTCACCTACTGATAACAGTAACAGTAAAGCATACTCCTTAATGGGTTTTTATGTCCTAAAAAATCCATGCACAAACTTTTCCAGTGTACAGAAATATCAGCAAACACCAGTGTGCAAAAACCAAAGTGATGCTCAGAGCTTCAGCACCTCCAGGTATACTGTTATGAAGCAACAAAATATTTTTCTTTCCCCCTCCTGGGGAAATACGAACCTTACCAGGAATTTGAATCAAATTTAGCCTGACTTTCACAGGAGCTACATCATTTAAGCATAAGAGCTGATGTTAGTCTTCATCATGGAAATTCAAAGGATCCTTTCAGACTGATCTATGCAAAGAAGCAACTAGTCATGAGCAAACATTTACCTTAGTATTTCTAATGTAGTTTCAAGTATTCCAATGTAGCTAACAGGCAGAACCTAGCATATGGCTTGTAAAGCTTATCCTGACAATTATCAACGACAGTGTAGCACCAAACAGTTTTGATCTCCCAAGTGACATGACGTTAAGTGACAGGAATTTTTAGCCTGAAATTTTGAATTTGTAGTGTTTACCTTCACTGCACTGAAGCAAAATGCATACAGGACAGTCAGAACCACAAAGCTTCGGGAAATGCTGTAGAGTGCAGACACTAATCCAGAGGCAGCTGAAACGCAGACATCACATGTTAATTAATTTCTTCATATATGAGTATGTGCATTCAAAAAAACCCACAAAAACAGCTCTTACATCACAACATGTCTACAAGTTAATATAAGATACTACAAAACTGTTTGTTGAGAGAACACCTTCAGTGACCCAAATCAGCTCACAGAACTGTTTACAGCTAAAACTGAAAGCCTAATGACACTGTACTTTTTTCCATGGATCTGAGCTCCCACACTATTACCCTCTGTGCTAAACACCGCTTTGCCAAAAATATTAGTATGCCTCATGATGCTGCGACAGAGGAGGAATGAAGTTAACAATCTGAAAACTTTCTAGTCAAGCTCCATTTTCCTCATTCCCTCTGCTCCTGGGACACAGGCAGGTTCTGGGATCACCCAAAAGCATCTCAACTTGCTTGGTCAACTATGATTCACACATACAGGAGTAAACTTAAAGAGAGAAGAACACCATCTCATCTCTCACTACAACTTCCTTTGAGAACTTCCAGAACCAGGGCAGGAAATGCTGTCAGACAGAATTAGGAGTTCAGCAGTTTCCACAACGGAGACGTATGGGCTGCTAAATAACGCTCTAGTTAGTTTTCAACATTGGAACATGGAATCATTACTGATGGGATGGGAACTTTATGCAACATTCTATTTCCTCAAGGTCTGCTTTGGTGTTTATGGGGTAAGAAGTGAAAAACACCCTTACCATCAGTATAAATTTTTACCATTTCCCAAAGGCTATTACTACAGTAGCAAGTAGAACAATGCAGTAAGTGTGGGTCTAAATAAAAAGTGTTGAGGATGTTAAATCTGTGATAGATGTGTTTTGAGATGCTTTACTGCACAGTAATACACATATGATTCCACAGATTACAAGCTCATTAGTGTTTGGAGTGCATTAGGTGCACCCTTACAGTATATCTTTCTTTAAAGTTCCATCCAAATGGAATCCAGTCTGCATATCCTGACCGGATCCTGATCATCCTATGATCCAAAAGACAGATAAAGTTTGGGACAAGGAACAAGGATAAAGTTTGGTTCTGGTCCAAACTAAGATGACAGAGTAGATGCATACCAGTTATCTTTGTTATTTAAACTATAATGAAAAATAGAAACCACCACCAAAAGCTGAAGCAATGTCTTCCATTTAATGTCTTATTTATTTTCTGACTGAAACAGCATCAAAAAATCAAATGTCATATAATCATAACTTATACCATGGGACAATGTAAATTACTTTAAAATTTCATTTTTAATTGAATTTTTAAGAGTGTTTTTTCATGTTTGTTTGTTTCCCAGAAGTTGAGCTTGTTTATCTTTGGGTTTTGTTTTGTTTTGATTTATACTGGACATGTCAGAAAACAGCTCTTTCATGTCAGCTATCCTCCACAGCTTATTGCTCAACTTGAATACAACCGTTCAAAAGAAAAAAAAGAAAACTGGTCTGACTAGCTTAGTATTCATCTCATTGTTAAGTGAATACCATTCACTGCTAGAACATTAAGATGCACTGTGCTTTAAAAAATACAATAATCCACTTTAATCTAATGTGATTCACTCAAAGTGATAGCTCAGGCTCAACATACTACTTACCAGAACCACCAAAAAGCAAGATGTCTATTTGCTCCAAAAGATATATACAGAAGGTGTTGATTTGAGGGAAAAGACCAAGAAGGGAAATTGCAGGAAAGCAATATAAAAACACTAAAGAAAAAAGAAAATGCATATGAGAACATAGTCATACATCACAGTAAATAGAGTACAGAAAAACAGGCATAATCCTGCAATAATATATTACAATAAATTCTGAGCATTGCTCTAGTAAAGATATTTTGTTTAACCCTTAGCCACAATTATTATATTTTACTTACCTAAACAAAATAAATTGTTCTACTTTACATGCAAGTAACTAAGTCTCAGAGGTTAAATTTAAGATTTATTTTGGATAGTAGTAAAAGAACAATTAAAAAAGCAAAGAAACTAAAGAAACTCAGGAGTTAAACCCTGTCTGTCATCTCTACATAGCTTTTTTTTCCATACAGAACAGCTGACTGAAATGGCTGCCTTATAGTCAAGGAAAAGCGGGAGTCACAATTTGAGTATCTTTGCTGCTAGTCTTAGGTTCTGTTCATCTCCAGCCACTCCTCCATTTCTCCTAGCTCCACCTTAGAAAACGCTAAGCACAGCTGTTTAGCAAAGCACACTCTTTTAAAGCACACTGAACTGGTACCATCAACATTGAAGTATACAGGCGCTTGATTAATCAATCCTTACTACTTTATCATACTAGTACCAAAATGCTCTGCATCTTGAAGGACAAACGTGTCAGTCACTCTTCCTCGCAAACAACTCCATATTTGTTAGTTTACATGCTAGGAAGGCTGCAATTTCCTCTCATTCATTCTCACAAAAAGCAGATTAAACAAATCATTAGTATAACTCATTCCTCTTCCCACTCGAGCCAAATTTTAAGAAGGTAACAATAGGATTTGTGCTCTTTGTTGAATGCTAATTTCAGATTTTACTTCCAGATCCTCTTACTAATGCATTTTGTGCTAAAATAGAACAATATAATGAGTTTAGTCTGACAGTTTCTAAATTCATTCTATTACACATTACTAGTATCTAATATTGTAAATCTTGCTGAGGAAGTCAAACCCAGGAGAAGAAATGACATACTTGAGTGTTCAACACAGATAGGGCCCACGTAAGTGTACTTGCACTTCCAATGCTCCCTTCATCATGACTTCCTGCCACTGGAAGGAATTAAATGTATTCTACATGCATGAGAACATGAGAAACTCGTCTTCACTCTCTTACATGCATTAATTAATAACATTATTAATCTTCTCTTTCTTTACTATTCTGCTCATCTTTTAGGTATTCCAACAATCCACACCAAGCCTACTCACAACATCAAACTCCCCAACAGGTCACATGGACTCTCCATGGGATCAACTGTCCCCAGAACTCAGTGCTGGAAGCTAGTCCATCATGCAAAGGAATTGCAGAGCTGACAACTCATCTGACTACTGGGTAACAAAGATGGTGAATCAGGGTCTGGATGGGAAGATGTATTAGAAGTCCCCTTGGTTTGCTCAACCCAGAGCACAGGAGCCTCATGGCAGCTGCAGCTCCTCACAGGGAGTGGAGAGGCAGCGCTGAGCTCTGCTCTCTGTGACAGCGACAGGGCCCGAGGGAACAGCATGGAGCTGTGTCAGGGGAGGAGCAGTGGGGGTTAAGGACAGGTTCTGCATCAGAGGGTGGTGGGCATGGAACAGGCTGCCCAGGGCAGTGGGCACGGCCCTGAGCGCTGGAGCTCAGGGAGTGTTTGGACATCGCCCTCAGACAGAGGGTTTGGATTTGGGGTGGCGCTGTGTGGAGCCAGGAACTGGGCTCAATGATCCATGTGGGTCCATTCCAACTCGAGATATTCTGATAGTCTATATCAGGCAGCCTAAATTACTGCCTTTGCTGTAGCAACCCTCATAAAAAGGTGAGTAAGAGCAGGGGGAGAAGGACAAGAAAGAGACATCATACTGTCAACATAGCAAAATAAACGGTGAATCAACAAGGAGAGAAAAGTTGGTTGACTACAACAATGTCCTCATCTCATTCTCTCTCTGATAACACCTTGAATAACCCTAACGACTCCTGCAGCTAAGGCAGCTTTGTTTATCTCCTCCTGAGTAAAGGAGCACACCAGAGAGTGAAATAAACAGTTGTCACTTACAAGAGGATTGAATTTCAGTGCAGTACTTTCCCTTATGGGAAGCAAACAATAAAAGGAGTTGATTAGTCAGTTGGAATTGCATTATGAATTCTGGCGAGAACATTTAAGCAGTACACATTTCCATACAGAACACCTTCAAAAGCTGGACCACTAAGTGATGCTTATGTGAGTCGCTGGCATTTAATACTGCAATTTGGAGGTTTCCTCCATTGGAGCTGCAACTAGACAAGTGCAAGAGGAACGTACAAGTTTTGACTTACAGAAATGCAGAACTCAGTGCCAACGTCACTGCAAATATTTCATAAGTTTTAAAAGAGATGGCTTTATTAAAGAGATGTATCTGAGTACCAGTCAATTTTCTATGTGATAATACACATTGCCACAGAAAAATAAATGCATTATTTTTACGAGAAATAGGGTTGGGTCTTTTTTGTTCTGTTTTCCTCTCTTGAATGTAGCTAGGAATACTCACACAGGCTTTCTTCTCCTGTCAGAAGTTCAGTCAGTGCCGGAAACAGTGGGCAGAGGACTTGTTATCATCAAATTCTGCCATCACCTGATACTTACTCTTCTGAGATTTCTACCAATTTCACTCATCTCTCCAGTACTCAAGTGGTTTCATCATAAAATCTACCTTGCATTTAGCATGTAATGATTTTTGCCACTGACCATACCTACAGCACCTTAGTGACTAAGACCGGTTCTGTGACCTTACTTGCACTGTGTATCTACTAAAAAAGTCAAGAAAGAAATTAAAGATGAAAGCCATAGTTAGACTGAACTAAGGGCATGATCCCCCAACTAATATAAATCAATAGCAGAATCATCATCAATTTAAAATAAAATAGCATCAGGTCCGAAATAGATCGCTTCCAAAGAACCAGACCTGTCACACATCTAATAAATTTCCACTGATTTCCTTTTATAACCATGTCTCAAGATTGTAGCATGCTATGCAGCATTACACCAGCTCTTTGATTAGTCCTTTCTATGATTTTCATCACTAACTTCTTACCACAGTGAACACTCGAAACAGAAAACTTTTCATTTTCTCTGCGTTCTGTAGTGTATAGCCAAAATTAATTGATTCCTCAACATATCAGTTCTAAGTACTATAATAAATTATGATTAAATACAATTTAAAAGTCATCATGCAATGACAAAACAACAAACATTAAAAATAATTAACAGATGGATAAAAAGGCAAAATAATAGCAACACTTCACTGGTATTTTGGGGCAAACTTCCCTCCTCATTCTGTTATCTGAAAGTACAGGAGTATTTGTTTCAGTTTCTAAGGGAATCTGAATTCAAAGTGCAGCAAGAGGCTGCAGGAGCCAAGGCCTAAACAAAGCTGCACTGTGATTCACAAGTGCCAGAAGATAGGGCTCCCATAGAGGCAAAGCAAGAGTCAGAGTGCAGACCCAAACATCAAACACACGTGCAGACGTACCAGACCCCACAGCTGGCAAAAGTACAATGAGAGACAAGCAAAAGGAAATGTTTTCTTCTCTCTTCTGTTTTACAGATCTCAGCTGGCGAGATGAACCCATATTTCCTCTCTCCACTCCCCTTCCAGGCTGTTTCAAGAACCTGCTCCAGGATATCTTTTGAGGCCAACCAAAATTAGCACATTTACGGCCACACTTTTTTTACCCACCCCTCTACCATACCAGTTGCCATAGTTTTTCATTTATCTCTATCCCAGGAGTCATTTAAGATTCTTGTTGAATTATTTATCAGCATTTTTACTGTTCACCTTTGACAGGCAGAGAAAATAAGATGTAACAAGAAACTTTAATGAGACCAAGCGAAAGTAATGAAAGAAGCTAATGAAAATAAGTGAGATGCAGGTCTTCATTATTCCCCTGCTTCTGTTGAGAAGTGCTGAGAGTCAATGAAGCCATATGAAGACCTTTCCTAAAATTAGTATGCCTTTCAGGCAGTAATAGCCTTACTAGAGTATAGCAAAATGCAAGTCCAACAGTCACAGGTGAACAAAGACCTCAGAGGTCATCCATACTATATCACAAAGATTTTTCCTCTAATATGGGAGGTTCTCCTGGTTTAAATCCACAAACTTGAGACTAAATTTTAACTTTTCTACTTCATAATTAACAGCATCATATTATTTGACCTGAGTCCAGCTCATTATTCATCCTATAACACAACTACAGCAGTGTCAGTTATAGACCTCAAGAACATAACAAGAAGTGTCCTGACAGAACAGGGTATTTCTAGCTGTGGCTAGCCCAAATTAGTGCAAGGGACCATCAGTCTTATTTTGGGACAATTCCTGGATGTCCTTAGACATTTCAGAACACAGTTCCAAAAGGAAGCAGGTTCAAAAAGCTACTGCATAGTAGCTGCTCCACACTACTCATCATGTGGACATCAAGATTAAACTAAACCAAGAAAAAGCATGTTTATCTGAGGACTTGGCAGAGATTAGCTTCCAAGCATTAAATTTAAAACTCAGCTTATTCTGCAGTAACTGCTCCACATAGACACGCTCTTACAAAGATAAACTGCATTTCACAGATGATGTCTTTTGCTAATAACATCAGTGACTGTTAGTTTTCTATAGAGAATTTTCTATGAGCCTCATTTCATTAAGAGCACTTTTTACATGAGGGAAAGTTGCCAAATGTTTCCCCCTCTCATGTGTCTTAAGTCATTCCAAATGTTTCTATCAATTTGACTCAGAGTTGCACCTCCATAACATGCATTTGATTGCCAATGAGGGAAAACACAGACTTTCCCAGCTAACACTTAATTCATTTTTACAGTCTTAGGAAAAATATTGACTCACCTAATATATGGTCTCTGGCTGACTGGAGAAATCTAGGCGAAAAAAGCTTCAAGCCATACATTGTATAAACTGAAGGATTTGTGTCTTTAGATCCAGCATCTAGCAGCAAAATAAGGCCACATAATATACAAAAATAAACAGGTCTGCTGTAGGTTATGATTTTATTGTGCCCCTGGAAAAAAAAAAAAAGAAAAAAAGAAGTATTTGAATTTTGTATTCACTCTCCTACTGTGTGCATTGTATTAAACCAGAGAGAGGTTCAGGAGTCATACAAAATGTTTTAATAACTTACGTGCACTAATTAATAATAAAAATGTTACAAGACATTTTTATCTTCTCCAGAGGAGTCTTTCAAAAAGTACAAAAAGTATTTCAGACTAATGCCAGTAATCATTCATGATTTTGAAAATCTAACCTTTGGGACCTTTCAAAACATACTAATCACAAAAGTAGTCAGTTTCTGAGGAGAAAAAACATCTGTCTGAATCATATATATAAACAGAACTTATGTTAATGACTGTCTGTTTCAGATAGCTTGAATTTTATTTATTTGTTTACGACTTCTTGAAATACAACCTGGGAAGAAAAAAAGAAAAAAAAGAAGAAAAAGGAAAAGGTCTGAGCCTACTTAACACCATTCAATTTCTTCTCCTGATGCCACAGCATTTTACCAAACACCATGGAGATGGCAGGTAATGTGCAGCAATGGTATGGGATGTGACCATCCACAAAACTGACGGCAGACACCACTGCAAGACCAGAGAATGGCATCTTTCTGAAGAGGACCCTTTATCTCAGCAAGAACAAAAACACATTTTAAAAGGATCAATCATCATTAGCAACAAAATTCTGGAATCTGCCCATCATCTGCAGACACAGGAGAATGCCACAAGCATTTAGAAACACAAATTTTAAAGCACCTTACATACGCATCTCTAGTACACGCAGTACAAAGTAATCCTACACAAAATTGCTGTGGAGTCATGGGCCAGAGAGAACAACAAACACTTGAAAAAATCTTAATAGTTCTGGTAGCAAGCTTCAGAGTACATAAGGCATCCAGAACATCTGCGAGTCAAAAGATTTCTTCAGTGTGAGAAGCCAGGAGCAAACTGACAAGGATTCAGGTTTATTTTGCAAAAGAAAGCTGCCATGAAAGAGCTCTTGTTTGTGAAATGTAATTTTAAGTGAGTATAATAAAAGATCGGGCTTTTTTTTTTGTGCCTACTCACTGATTTGAAACAGTGACTGTATTTTGTTTGGCTGCCAGCCAAGCTCATATGTTAGCACGGCTATTTACTGATCTACGTACTCTTTTGGATCAATCAGTTTGCATGGTGGCAGATTGCAGGGAACTAGCCTGCTTACATTGCACCTTACATTCATGGAATGTAAATCAAGTCAAGACTGACAAATCCTAGCTGGTGATTAATCTGAGTTTCATTGTTATTAAAGGCAGGAGAGTGTGTGTAGGTTTTGTTTGTTTTGAATAGGACACACAATCACGAAAACATCAGAGGAGAGTTAGAAAGAAAAATCTGACTTCAAAAAATGCTTGAAATATTACAGTCTGGCTATTTTTAATCTTCAGTTCATTTATCTTAAATGCACTCTGTGCCTTAGGAAAAGAAACGAGTAAATACAGCATCCGAACGATTGATGATTTTTATCCTGACCCACATTGCAGACCAAAGACTTCTGTTGTAATGTTACATTCTTGCCTTATTTTTTTTACTTGCAGAACCAGATTTTACCTTTGCATGGTAATTACTCAGAGGCAGTTGGGTAAGATGGAGACAATGACCAGGAGTGCAGAGTTTCAGCTTCTCACATCTTTCAGTTCCAAGAAGAGCACTGACATACTCAATTAGGTTTATAGTAAGTGTTTAACTCTTACTGCTAAACAGATCACTGTTACCATGCTAGTAAGAACAATGGTAGTCAGGACTGGGAAAAGAAGCTAAGAAGCTTTGAAAGGCTATCTGATCAACCTGAAAATTGTGAGTAAATACTACCTTCTCTATTTTTTTCAGGTGGCACTGGCGGGTGAGTCAGAATATTGAAATGGAAATAGTGCCTAATCTTAGATCAACAGGAGCAAACCATGACTAGAGATGTATTGGGAAGGATACTGGCTGCATAGCTTGTCAAATTTTCACGTACAGAACTGACCTCCATCTTAGTGAATCTTCTCTGCCCTGCATCCTCCTTCACAAGAATTCAATCAGTAAATCTGGATTAGTCTTCTATTTTAGGTCTAACTTATCAAATAATCATTTTTAATGCACTAAAAAAAATTTCAGAGAAAATTCCTGCTTTCCCTTAATACTACCAAAGAAATTCACTGAATTTTTCAAGGTTGTATTTCTTAATTCAGAAATATTAACATCCTACAAATAGCATTGATGCATCTCATGTTTTGATAACATGAAGATTTCCAACAAAGCTATGCTTAAAGTGTTTGTGAAATTCTAAAGTAAAACACCTATCACTGCAAAGCATTTTTATGGGGGGCAATTTCAGGATATGTTGCTTTTGGTTTTTTTGTTCGTGTGCACATATGCAAGAAGAAAGACAGAAAGCTTTGTAGAAAAGTATGTGTGCTCGGTTCTAACAGAAAAGTATACAGGAAGGAATTAAAAATAGTTTTTCTAAATCTCATAAAGTACTTTAAATTGCCTGTGGTAGTTACCCCTCTTAGTTAGCTGACTGCTTTAGCAGGTAATGGGACAGAGACAAGGTAGTTACATTAGCGATTTAGTCAATCTTACTAAGAGTATGATTGCAATTCTTCAAAACTCAAATTCTTCAAAACTTCAAACCTGAACTAGATCCTAAGCTATTCAGGTGTCTTAGAGGGACTTGCAGACAAGCTCTCATGATCCTTTCATATAACATATTTACTGCAGGTACAATCTTTACTGGCTGATCTGCTGCTGCTAAACACCACCAAGAAAACTTCCCGTTATCAAAGCCATTTGTCCCTAACCTTGAAATACACCTTGAAGTGATCTCTTACATTTCAGAATTTAATACCCTACAGTCACTGGTATCTCTCTTATATTATGCTGTTAATAAACTGGTAAAACTCAAATTTGAAATGGACTTCACATAACTCTCCCCACCATGCCAATGAGGAGGCTGTTCCACCTTTTAACATCCCAGAAACACATATGCCTGTGTGAAGAGAAATCTAAAGGCCACCAGCTCCTAGCTAACCAGATCTGAAAAGGCTAAAGCACGGGGTGACAAAAAAGTTATGCTCTGACTTTGTAGCAGGAAGCAGTCCTAAACTTGCTGATACAATAAATGCTGGTAGCAAGTATTATCAGTAGGACTGGCGCTGCAGAACACAGCAATTCCAACTTCACCACCAAGGTTGATCAAAAAGGAATATTACCACAATTCAATAAAATATATGTGAGAGAATAAACAATTCAAAGTATTAGCTGACTTAAGATTTAATTTCTTACCCCATACAGTATGTGACAGCTAGGATCTCTCATTCAAATACTACGTATTGTCTAAATACAGTCACAGAATCATAGAATCAACCAAGGTTGGAAAAAACCTCCAAGATCATCCAGTCCAACCATCCACCTACCACCAATATTTCCCCAATATTTTAGATGCTAGTACAACATCTAAACATTTTTTGAACACCTCCAGGGACAGTGACTCAACCACGTGAAGTCATCATGATAAGTTCCAAGTTTCAGTACATAGGGAAGAACCCACCTCCAGTAAAATTATACCAGACTTCATAGGGTTCGATCAGCAACTGCTTCCTCTACAGCAGGAAGTGAATACACTAGCACTTAGAAGGCGTTTTGAACAAAAGCTTTATGCATTCCTGGACCCTGTTTCCTGAATTCAGTGGGTGGTCTTCTAAAACAGAATCTCTCAAAATGGTATAGGCTAGAGATGACAAAGTTCCACCAAAAAGTAGAGAAGTCTTCGTGTGAGAGATAGGGAAGAAGTCTGGAACATCTTTGGCATGCATGGATAACATAAGGCATTAAAGGCTACTCACAGATTCAAGAACAGAGATTAATTCAGTGTGCAAATCTGTAGCTGCCAACGGTTCATTTCACACTGAAAAATCTCATCTACATTTTCATTCATGGACATGGTACTGATCATTCATTAATCCCCCTGCTCTTCTGCATCCTTATATAACATCAAGAGAGGTTATTCTCTTTAGTTTTAATGTAGTACATGTTGTCTTATTTTTTGTGGTGCTTACCAGCTCAAGGAAGCGTTTACAAATACCTACTTTGTTTTATACTGAGATGTAAGATATAAGGCAGAGATAGCTAATCTATTTTGATTTCATCTTCCACCTTCAAAACCTCCTGTGGAAAAACTCTCTATATTTTAATTTCGTTGCCTTTCCTACAGTGCACTGAGAAGTTTGCAAGAAACTCTCCATGATAAATTTTAGAAAAGCATTGGGAAGATGTAAACATCTACTGTTACTTTGCTGTACTGCTTGCTACATGATAAACAGAATCCAATATGGTGAATAATGCTTGTAACACTATTGTTGTTCAAGTCTGAAAAGCAAACCCAGATTCTGCTCAAAAAATGTTTTGATTTAACTTCAGCAGTTAGTTTGTCTTTAATACAATTAAAAATGTGGGCTAAGTATATTTATAATGAAGTTTTGATTAAAAGCTTGCCACTCGGTTTAAATAAATGTGCATGTTACTAATGTCTGCTAATTATAACTACCTGATTATGGTTCAAGTGATGTCTAAACATATCGTAGCTGAATTGACCAATTGATTTTAATCACCCAAAAAAACAACTTTACACTAAGGTAGGAATATTGATTTAAATTCATTTAAAATACTGCAGTATAATGTACAGATTGAATCTGTAAATGAAGCTGCTGTTTACTAGCCTTCCCTACTTTTTATGCAGTCATGCATATCCTGTGGATGTATTACAAATGACAATACCTTAAGTTCACCCCATAATAACTGACATGGAAAAAAAAATAAGAATCCACTGAAATCCATCTTAGTGCAATGTACAGTGTACACTTGTAAATAAACTCAATTTCAAGTTCAGCCTGTATTTCCAGCCTCAAAACTGACAAAAATAATTACTCCCTGCCAAAGCAAAATAATCAGGCAGACCTGCAGTTTTAAACATGCTGCTCTGGAGCCTTGAGGGAAGAGGGGGGTTCTTCAAAAACTTGCAAGGAATAATAAACAAACAAATGAGCATCTGGGCAGAAGATATAAAAGCAAGCAAGGGACCATATCACTCCCGGAATGTGTCCCAAGACCTGTAAATCAAAAGTGCTGAGACACTGACAGACGTAGGGGTCAGGTCACAGTTATAGGTTGATGATCTTAAACCAGTCTTATAATAGAGATAGACTTGGATTAGGAACGGGCTCTTTGAAGAGAGATGTCAGGGTCAGAGTTCAGCTTCTCAGAATATACAGATCTTTACCTATATAGATAGATCCTTATAATCTACATTCATTCACTGAGTTGATCATTTCTCCAGGACACAGGCACTGAAGTAGTG
Organism: Pavo muticus; assembly: GCA_016647715.1. Taxonomy (NCBI): domain Eukaryota; kingdom Metazoa; phylum Chordata; class Aves; order Galliformes; family Phasianidae; genus Pavo; species Pavo muticus. The sequence continues at coordinate 19,489 of JACDJE010000629.1, forward strand.
ACATATAACAAACTGAACAATCTATGCCATTTGACGAGCTAGTCATATTATTGGGAAATACAGAAGCAGTAACAAATCAAAAATAAATCAAAATAATTATATTTTTTCAAAAAAAACCCAATTCCTAATCTCAAGTCCCAACTGACCACGCTGTTAATCTGGAACTTCTTCTGTGTTCAGCCCATTTCCCAAGGAAAGCAAAGAAAATGCCGGTCTAATGCCACAGTACTGAATTTCAGCAAATTGGTCCAGATGCATTGTTTTAACTGGGTGTTTTAGCTAAAAGAGAAAGCACTTTTTTAACAGCAGTATCAAATTCAGTAATTTAAAATTAAGGCAGTATCATTTTCATAAATCGCTGAAAACAACAAACCAGTTATTCCTCAGTTTCACAGAATAGCCAACTGTTACAAAGTACAGAAGTGATAACAAAGGAGAAAGACTTGTTCTTCCAGCCAACACTTACATGCACTGGCGAAGCAGGATCAGGCTGGACACTCTGAAAACAAAACAGAAAGAAGTTTGCTTACAGGGATTTGCCTTCATAGAAGTTAGAAGCTAATTCAGCAGTTGGATACGAACTTGTTTCCTACCTTTAGGAGAGAATACTGGCAACTGGCCATAACGAGACAGAACAAAAGAACCCAAATGTCTTTACAAAAGCCTTGGTTCAGAGTCAGGAATCCAAGAAGCGAAACGAGAACTACTAAAAGGACAGAAAGTACGTTCTCCTTTATATCTTCTGTCCTGTGTGAATAATAATAATAAAAAATATTTATATACTTGTTACAGCAAGGCAGATCCATCTGCAGCTGGTATAAACAATCAGAATTTAAAGGACCTGAGATTTTAGTCCTGAAACTATACCTCCATGTTTAACAGTACCTCACTCCTCTGCCAAAAACCTTAGACACTGTGACAACTAAAACCTACAAATAAAAGGCAAAGTCTATGCTGGGCTTCAGTTAATATCTGCCCCCTTCAATCTCTCTTCCCAAATAGGATTCCACAGTAGAGGTGATCTGTATGTATGCAAGTGCACAACTATAAAAGAAAATATTTAAATAAGGAAATAAGACAATAATTTAATGAACATCTGACAATGAAGAATTAGATGAACGACCATATTTGCCATCCTATGTTTTATTTGTTTTATCTGTTCCATTAGAACACAGAAGCTGAAGGAAAAAAAAGTTAATGTTCAGGATACAACAAAAGTTTATCAGTAAACATTTTTCCATGCAATTAAGAAAAAAAGCACCTGCTCTGAACCTAAGCTCCCTGACTATATTGTCTGATTTCTTCAAAGTGTAAAAGTTGTCCTCTGAAATTTCTATTGTGGAGCCTGTATTAGCATACAACATGGGCGTAACACATGCCCAAAAGGAACAACCAACTAGCAATAGGAGAGTAATGACTATGAGGTATGCAGGCTAGCACGTCTGACATGTTAAAGTAGTCAGTCAGATTACCACATGAGGTCTAACTGCAAAGGTACTGCCATAAGAGTTGATGCAGAATGAAACTGAGGGACTGCAAGAAGAGATGCCAAGACAAGAATTTTTCTCTAAACAAATAAAACCGTACTAGAGCAGAGGGAGCAGCTGAAAGACCCCCTTCTGAATATCATCTATGATTTTTTTATATTTTTTTTAAAGACTGCAGTACTTGACTTATAAGAGCCTGGCACTTCTGTTTTTTTGACCAACATATCGATTTTTTCCACAGAAAGCTTAAAATCATTGGACCCAACAGCTGAGCATCAAATTTAAGGACTGTTCCACAAGCCTGGTGCTCATATGAAGCAAAGTCACTCTTGAAAATGAAGGGTAGTGAGAACCACCAAAATAAGCCCTAAAGGAAAATATTTTCTTCTACTTAGAACAAACAAATATCTGTCTACTCAACTTGAATATGAAACTAACACAACGCTTGCTTCTTTCTTCTCAAGTGGCCTGCTCTGTTCAATGGACACACAGGGATGCACACCACATACTAGGTAGAATTGGATGCAGAAGGCTTACCGGTCCAGCAATGCCAACAAGGTCAGCCGATCGTACCAGACTTTAATCCATTTACCAGGGAATATAATAAATCGGTAAAACTGCCTGTTCAATTTCTGTTGTGCTGAAGAACATGAAGAATCTTCAGGGTCCTGACTGGGTTGCTTTAAAAACAAACAAACCAGAAATACACAAAATACTCTCCCACACTGGCATATGGCTGCCAGCAATACAGGTATTTAAAAGGCTAAATTTACATCAAGTTTCAGAACTGTTCTTCCCAAACAGGAATAATGAGAATGTATTCATCTTCACTTCAAATTACGTAGGTTGCACTGGAAATAATGCCTTTTATCTATTTCATGGAAACTACAACAGATACCTACCATATTGGCATTTCTATTACCACTTTAAAAAGCTGCTGAACTACATTCTTTAAGCAAAAATTTACTTCAAAATATTACACTTGCTAACCCTGGCACAGTTTTGTTCCTCTTGGGTTCTCCATCCTACCAGAAAGTAACACGAAATTCAATCAAGTGCAATAATTAGCTCCACTTTCCTAACAAAAATTGTTCGCTGTAACTACCTAAGAAAAGAAAAAAGAACACTGGCAAAAGAGTCCATTAAAAAGATCTGAAGATCTGATTATTCACTCCTGAGAACATTTTAACATCTATTTAACTGAGTGTCTAAGTGAGCATTTTGGCTCCAGAGGAACTGTAATATTTGGACAAAGTTGATTACACAAGGCTTGCAGTACTTGGGCTGTAGTCAGATTTTTGAGCTGTATTTGGGAAACTCTGAGCAGTCCTGAACTACTCACTAAGTGTAACAGAGCTTCATACAAAAAAAAANGGTAATAAACCTTCACTTTGTAAATTTATATTGTGTCAGAGACAGCCTGAAAATCTAAGTTCACTGAAGTCTACGAGAAAACTTCTCCTGACTTACTAAGGCTTACGATTTTATGTTCAATAATAAATCAGAGAACAGGAAGTTCTGAAGTTACTGCCTGCCCTTGTTTTGAACTTGCTGTTTAAGCCTGAGCAACATGTCTTACTTCTTTCTTAATGATGCAGTTTTCCTAGAAGTAAGAGTGATAATTGTTCTCTAATTTATGGGCAATTTACAAGATTAAAAATATCTGGAAAACATTTGAGCTTTTAGATAGAAGTCTATGTCCAAATCCGAAACATATATTTGTAACAAACAGGGACAATTACCAGATTTTTAACTTAAAACAATTTCTCTATACGATTTGCTTTCAGCTTAAAGTTTCTGTTCAGTAATCCAAGATGTAAGATAATTAACTGACATTTTAAGGTTAAGCATAAATATCAAAGTAGAACTTGCTGTGGAAGAAAAGATAAGGTTAACGTTATTATAAAGGGAACTGTCAAAGCAAGATTACACCCTCGAGCCATTGGTCCCAGACCCCAAATACAGTAAAGTTCAAATATGACCACATGTTACCATCTTAAATGAACTCTGAGGGCTTTTTTCTTTTATCAGCTGCATTGAGAGATGTGGCTTTGACATTCCACAACAGACATCCAGAAGCCTGGTTGCCTGATTCAGAAAAGGGAAACCAGACATAAGGTTTTAGGATACTAATGAATCCAAAGAAAAGGTATTAAAATGTGGTGGTACATCTAAAATCATAACAGCTACGTGATCTTGCTTTCCAATGAAATTAGACAGAAGATCAGCTTTTAAGGTAATGGAGTCTAGCACAGACCACAGAACTGTATTTTGCAGAGCAACTTCTCATTTGTGCACTCCTTTTCTGCAAAGAGCCCCTTCAAGCCAGTAACACCTTTCTTCTCCTAGACTCTCCTCTGTATCAGTAGAAAGCATCTGAATTGCATCTATCAGCATAAAATAAATCTAAATAAGTGAGCAGTACTGGGCAAAAAAAGCACAAGAAATCAACAAAATTGTCTTAGCAACAAGTCTGCAGCATTTGTTCGTATAGCAGTTTATCAAAATGCTAGAAACTGAGATATTACAATGTACCCGTGGGGTTTCTGAGAGGGTCCTTCGTGCCACCATTAGAAGGAGTTGCTGCTGAAGAGCACTTGCTGCCTGATCCCCAGAAGATGGTTCTTGGCTCTCTGAAGTGGTGGTGCTAGAAGAGCTGAACTGTATCTCACTGCGTACAGAGGGGAGAAAGGAATGAGACTGTGTTAAAAAGCAGCGTTTTCATAGTACTCCTGAAACATTACAGGAGGAAGACAGGCTGGCTCACAGGACAAGGAGCCTTCCAACTTCGCACCTGAAACATAGTCCAGGTCCACAAAGCAGTTAGCATGCAAATGTAGATACAGGGGTATACTACATCCTCTGTAGAGAAATGGACACCTCCATATCATGATTTTTCTCATCCCAAGATGAACATCTACAATGAATTACACTTCTGAAGTGCATTATGCTGTCCATTGGCAATTCAGAAAGTCTTATCGTACAGTGAGATTTGAGTGTCAGTACAATAAGCATTTAGAGTCATCTGACGTGTCTCCTAGTCCAAGAGTTGTTTTCAGAAATATCAGTGTGGCACATTTCCAGGCCATTAATACTGAATTAAGCTCCTGGAAGAAAAACATCACTTCCTTTTTTCTAGTTGTCTCTAGAAATCTCCACTTCTCACAAGCACGCTGCGGTAAGTATCAATAATAGATTATCTGTGACAGTTTCCCTCTTGTTTACCTTCTCCTATAATTCATGTCAAAAGCTGCATATCCATAGTACAAAACTACATAGTAGCTACTCCGGAGATACTTTAAAATGAGCTTTAAACCAAGTTTGTTTAGCTACCTACTGAACTATTCTAGCCTCAGCTGCACAGAATTTGGTAAGTATTAATTTACCCCACTGAGTATTCAGGCTATAAGAAACTTCCTTCTGCCCTCACAAGATGACAACACATTCACCAATCATTCATGAAAGACTAATTCAGATAACCCCAGTATTGAGCCTAAACTCACTCCAGGAGGACCATGAACAAGATGATTTCCCACCATGCCACATGTTTACTGCTTTATGCTTGATTACTTTATCCTCTGCAGTTACAGCAGCAATACCTTCTGTGTTGCAAAAATGGTACGCTACTATCATCTCATCCAAAGCAGTCAATATCAACTGTTCCTGTCTTCCACAAAAGAAAGACAAGCAGGAAGAAACTTAAGTCATTTGCTTATGTTCGCCCAAGAAGTCTGTGCCAGAACAAAAAATAAACTCATCATGCACACCCTATACAATTGTTCCCAAGCCACCTCAGGAGCTTTACAATCGTGACTGTCCCATATAAAAGTGGCTGTTAAATTAAGTTGCAGTGGCTATTACTGCAATAGCATGAGTTCCAATGTCTGGATCACTTAGAAGCAGGGCTGAAGTATCAGACCAACAGCATGAAACACACACTGTATCTTTCTCACCACTAGGACTTGCTATCTCTATCTGGACCAACAGGAATACCAGCAGCACCAGGATGTCACTGTAGAAGCCATCCTGCCTTTGGCCTCCAGACATGTCAGTTAAGTTTTCTCAACACCTTGACTCATATGAGGTTTAGGTGCCAGTCACCATCTACCACTCCAGCAGAGCTACCAGATGAGCACAAATGAAAGTGCCCCATGCTCCTGACCCCAGTGGCTTCCCCTGCACTCCCCACTCCTCCTGCTACAAGCAGAAGAAAGATCATCTCCACATAATGAGGACAGCTGTCACATGCTCTTTGGACAGTATTAGGAAATGAGGACTAGTTCCAAAACGAGCAGCTGATGGCCCAGCCATGAGGCAGCCCTCCGTAAGAACACATCTTATTTGTGGGTCTCGTATAGCACCCACCAGCAGTCAATAGCAAAACCATACAGAAGTGATGGGAAATGATTCACAGTCCTGGGTCTCAAACAACTGATTCAGGTAGGCAGAAAGGGGAGGAAGCATAAAGGCATGCCTCCCAGGAAGAAAAGTTTCTCAAAACAGCTAGCCATAGATACAGACAGACGATAACTGGACTTTTCCCATATTCTGAAGCACCCTACTCAAGGGTGACATTGCTCAGCATGAAAGAAGGCCATGCACTTCTTTGTTTTGCTAGGATGAACCATCCTGCTCCTTGTTGTTGTGAGCATCACCCTGACATTCCCTGTTTATAGCAGGAAAAAGCAAAACGTAGCTCAGGATATGCAGGAATTCTGCATTGGGAATTGCTGCTCAAAATGTAACCCAAAACATTGTAAGGAAATAGAACAGTGTTTATTCATTTATTCTTGAAAGAAGAGTTAATCTTCAATAAATTTCTGTGCCCTTAGCTGTCTTTCTACAAAAGCCAAATAGAGTTGAGAGTATTTCTAAATTGGACCATGTCTTTTATCTGTTTCCCAAGAATGGAACTGGCAGAATGATGGATGGATAGGCCAAGATACTCCCCTGACACAATCCTCTATTAGTTCTCAGAAATCAAAATCATTTTACTCATAAGAGTTCTTCCAAGAATAAATTCAGAGAACAAATTCTCTCCCATCAGACTTGAAGATAACTGAAAAGCCCAGAAAATCCAAAGTCTGCTTTCTTTTTCCTTTCAGCAGCAGAATTTACAGCTCCATCTACCAGCAATTGGCAGAAAAGGTTGCAAACAGCTGGGACACTAACTGTGGGGAAAATGCTGGAAACTTTATGGACCTGGCAAGGCAATTAGGGCACGGGAAATAGAAAGGCAGAGCTAGCAAAGCAACAGTTCCAAAAACAGTACTGTCACCTGGCCTTTGCCTGATTCCCATGCCTTTTATTTAAGCAACCTTATATCTCTGCATCTCTTATTATTCTTTCCTCATCTTCTGTTCCCCTCAGCTCTTATTTGCTATTTTTCCTCCTTACTTCTATTCTCCTTACAACCTCCTTCTCACATTCACCTGCTACCTCCCTGCTGCTGAATGTCATGCTGACATTATCACGCTGAAAGTAAATATCAGTAAGAAATGTGATGGCAGTGTTTGTGTTTTTGTAAGCTTATAAACAAGATTCCATAAATTTATTACCATACATAAATAGGAGCAAACACTCTCTAATCATAAAATCATCATAACAGAGCTGATCACACTATAACATGGAATCTTACTAAATAGAAAATCTGTTCATTTGTGGAATGAAATTAATGCTATCAAGATTTACTAGAGTAAACCATACTGTAATGTAAGCGAAGGTATAATTGAACTACATTTTGAATAATAAACTAATAACTAAAAATATATTTGGTAAACATACAACTTACGCAGAACGAATGCAAAAGATTCACAGCACCCTCTACTGATAAGTGGTCATAAAGCCAAGAAAGCTCATAATTCGTTTTTTTGAGAACAAATAGGCTAGCTGAGCTATCGTACAATACTGAAAGTATTTTAGCACAACTACATAAAACTGGAAAAGTCTCCCTTCTCCCTCTCTGGTTACTGTCCAATGGGATATATGTATATATGCCTTATACTGCTGACAGTTTAGCTCAAGCAATTGAAATATAACCCAGCCTAAGTCAAACCCTTTGTTAAGGATTAGCTGGCCTAAATCTGAATACCTTTTAAGGTAAGCTCATTACAAAGGCATGCCGCAGAATTGTAACAGATTCCCGGGTCAATAAAGTTGTTTTGCAGGGCTCAGCTAAATTTTACTTTAACCTGTATTTAGGAAAAAGTTAAATCATGGTAGGCAACCTTGTAAGCAAGGTCACAACAGTTGCAGTAGAGAAAAACTCCCACCTTGAGCTTAAAACAAGAAAGATCCCATCACATTCTTAGGCAGCTATCTGGGTTACGAAGTGCAACAATATGCAACATAAATATCCACACCTGTAATAATGTAGCTGAAACCTATTTGTAATACTCACTGAGACCTCATTCTTAAGGCAAACTGCTCTGGCTGTGAACTGGAGTGAAGCTCAGAGGTTACGCGTCTAAAAAGTAATTACCTCCAGGCATTAGTCTGAGGTGCATTCAAAATACTCCACTGAACTGATACCCAAGTAATCTGGTTGTACAAGAACCAGCTAGCACTAACAAAATAATGGGAACTCCAAAAGCCCTAACTTTGTGTCCTTTCAAAATGGTCAATTTGTGATAGAAACACTGCTGCCTGAAGTGACACTGACGTACAGGATCAATAGCGGTCCACAGCTCCCTGATAGCACCTCCATTATTCAATCACATTTCTGAGGTCTTTCGACCACCATTACATCTCAGCAGTTTTACTTCTCACCTAAAACGCCTTCCCTGCCATTTCATGTCATTGTCATAATTAAACCTAACCACACAGACCTCTTGCTATATGTTCACTCACCACTCACTTGTCTCCAATGCAGAACCGTCAGCACAAACCTGACCAGATCACCACATAACTGGGCACTGAGACAAACCCACTGGCTGTGGAACAGCCTTTTTAAGCAGATGATGACTTACAGCTACCAGCTGTACCATTAAATAGAAAGACTTGAAAACTAAAAAGCAACCCAAATTATATAAGAAAATTGAAATATGCAAAAGCGAGAGCAGCATTAAGGCTGAATGATTATGTGACAAACCCAATCAGGGCAAACACGATAAAACTGAAGAGGCAATCTACACTTATTTTGGTAAGAAATCAACAGTCTCAAAGAGAATAAAGTTCATTCTGAATGCATAATTTAACTTCCCTTAACGGCTACTGCTGAGGGGAGTGCAAACTGAAGATGATACTTCTCCTAAATCTGTTCACAATTTGCTACTTACACAACAGGATTTAGGGAGCTTTTTTGGCATCTGTTTAACTAACAAAGAATAATATCACCCCTAACAATAATAAGGTAGCGGACTCAAGCTTACAGAATGGGAGAGCTGGATGCACTGACTTACCGATACAACAGAAAATGTTAAGACCCCTGTTTTGGAATGGACTACAAAACGAACAGCAGAACACATTACGTTCATTAAGTGAGATACTACAGAGAGAAGCCTTGCAGTGCACGTTATCAGAGGCACTGCAGGCACTATAAACTCTACAAGTCATGTGTGCTTCTTTACATAGGTGTTGTAGGAATGGTTCACCCTTGCCTCTCTGTATTCAGATATGCACATATTTAATCTTAATAACAAACAGGTAACACTGATAATTTGTAAGCCTATTGCATTACAGAGTAAGGAGAAATGTACTAACAACATTAAAAAGCAAGAAGCATGGACCAGTTAACAACCCGGGGGATGCCTTTTGAGAAAAGCTGCTTCTGCAGCTCCATTACTGAGCAGGATGCTGCTGCCATCGTGTGGCTCTCCTCGCTCTGTTTTAAAATAGCAAAAGAGGGGTGAAAAAAAAAACCAACACAGGAAAGGAGTTTTAAGTGGCCATGATAACACAAGTGTTCCCTCCTGTACCTCGCAACCCAGCAGAATGCTACTGAGTTGGTAAAGAGTATTTTATTTTTCTAAGGAAAATAAGTGGTTATATCAGAATTCAAACATGACCAGTTTCAGCCTGCACACACTCATGTATCTGTTCAGGAAGCATTACACTTGAGCTACCTGGCTCATCTAAAAATCACCAAATCTGAGGAGCTAAAAAACATTTGCTTAATCCATTTCAAAAGCGCTCAGTTGCAGAACACCACAACCTGTCGAGCAGCCTTCAGAATTCTTCTTCAAAATGAAGTCAGCAGCTATGGCTAGAGCAGGAGGGGGTCACCTTGCTGAGAAATACAGAAAACGTCATTTCAGAAGCACAGTATTTTCTCATTCTAAAATGGCACTTTGAAATGCTAAAAATAGAAAAATAAAAATACTTAAGTCTACTTCCTCCTACAAGGTTTACTTCTCACAAGTTTAGAGAATTTTCCAGCGGTGAAAATACTGAAGTATTAATGGAATTACACAGGAGACACATGGTACTGCTAAGGCATTCAGCTAGATGCCTTCATATAGTACAATGCACCCCAACAGCTTATTCATGGATGTGAATGTAAAACAAGAAAGTTCACTCACTGATTTGAAGTTCTCCTCTTTTGCCCAGGGCCAGAAACACTAGCAGTCCATGGCACTTACAAGCTATACTGGCAGATAACTTCAATCATGCTTTTTTTTTAGTACTTGTGGGACGCTGTTTTGCTGCAATTAGTTCTTTTTAACCTATCAGCCTGTCTGATACTGAAAAAGCCCTATTCTCAAAACAAAGAGAAAAAAAAAACACTACAAATGAGGCAGTTGCTTTTTTCTTAATGGAGTTCTCTACCTATACTGGAAAAGCATTTTAAAAATCAAATGATAATAAAGCTTCTGAGAAGCTTGGGTTTAGAGTCAGTGCCTCATCTAAATAGTGAAGCATTTAGCAGATGGATTGCTCACACAGAACACACAAAGTGCAATACATATATTGGAATAGATGAACCACATATAGCAATAAAACTTGTATAAATACAATTGTATATACGAATGAAATTATGTGATTTTATTGTACGTTATTGTAACAGCATATGTAAATAACAAAACCGATACATTATGAAGAAAGCAGGAGAAGATGAACTTGATCTTTCAATTATTTTTTAAAAAGGTATACAGCAAGGTAGTTTTATATATATGCAAGAGATTTCAAGTGAAAGCTCAGATGTCAAGGCAGGAAGGAGAAACTGCACCTGATATAAAAACGCTTTTTTTCCTCAGAAGCAGTCAATCCTAATCATTTTGCTCCAGTTCTTTAATGCTCTCAGTTGTGCACCATAAATCCACTTCTATGGCCTTACATATTTATTTTAAACTCTAGTTTATGTTACATGTATACAGCAAATCAGCCTCCTAATGCTGACTGTTGCCAGACACAGAATGATTAACTGCAACAGGAGGTCCACCATGTGAATCTATCAAAGTATGTGAATGAATCACATACTTCAGCATCACAAAGCTGAATTGCTGTCAGCAAACACCTGGATTGCTCTAAATAGACACCAGCTTTACTAACTTCAAAATCAATGCTGGTGTATAATGACATAATCTTGCACAAGCTTGAGAGTTTCAGTACAGTTTTCTTCTCAGGAGTTTAATACAGGAAAGAAGGAAATGGGCTCAAGTGGTATCCGCAGAAATTGCATTATTTTGAAATAAAATTTAAAAGTGTTTCTGAAAAGAAATATAAATGGCCAAATGCTTCTACAGCTTGTGAGGAGACAACTCTGGTTGATTTTATGAAAAGTAATATTTCACTTGAGAAAGAAAACTGGCCTTTTCTCAAAAAGTAGCTCTTTATTCTACTTTGGAAAAAAATTCCACAAGAACATTCTCCCTTGGAGCTACTCAGAACCATTTTCAACATAGCAAGCACTGCCGGGTGGGTATGGACATATCCACATCAGGATTTTGTGTGGACCATGCTCTGCATTTTTCAAAGTATAGTTAGTCACAGCACATCTGTTTCTGCACACGCATCCAAAAAAATCTTGGTGCTTAATGGAAACAAACATGAAGACGCACAGCAAAATGCTCAAACACCAACAGATACTTGTCAGTAACCACCATTATCCCACATCAGTACGTTGTTCAGTGATATGTAATAATCTCTTCTCATATTGCTGTACACATCTCTGTTCATTGCATGGGAGTTGAATTAGATGACCTTTAAAGGTCTCTTCCAACTCAAAGGATACCATATGAGTTTTACAGTGCCATCATGCTATCATGCCTAGGATCTGCTTCAGGCAGTACCACTGAAGTTTTGTGTAGCTCCTTTGTAGATACTCCCAATCAGCAATTTATTTCAAATGACAAAGCAGAAAGAACAAATAATCTGAATGTATAAGCATGAGACCATTTCAAGGGATTTGTGTGTGAGTATAACTATTCAACAACATTATACTTAATAACACCATATCATGATACTGAACGCTGTGTCCCAGCTTTCTCCAACCACAAAGAACAGAATTTTACACACGGTAAAAATTGAGATTATATTTTTGGTAGGAACAAAACTAAATAGAAATTATTAAAACAGTATAACACATCATATTAGTGCCCTCACATTTAAGGTAAGCTTACTTTCTACTGTCTTTGCAACTTAAGTTAAGGAAGCAGATAATGACAGGGCCCTGAGTTCCACCACTGAATTATAAAATGAACACCTCATGTATTAATCATCAAAAAGAGTACTCAAATATGCAAAGTTTGTACGCTACAGATTCAGGCAGTCTATTATTTCAGCATTTGACACCTGGGAGAAGAAGCGGCAGTAGCTTACTTGAGTTGAACAGTTTCTCATAGCTGTGAAACCAGAAAGCATAGCATGCCTATTGATCAACCTCTGGCATCCAAGTAATTCAGAAAGATAGAATTCTAAGAGCACAGTATTTCAAACATACACTGAGAAAAGCTACATTAATGAGAGATAACAAATACACATTTTTCTTAATATGGATATGTACACAAACACACTAAAGGTTGTCTGACCTTCTGAAAAAGACCTCCAGTACGCAAGGACATACAGAAAAGCAGTCAAACGTTTGAAAAACAGGCTAGCCCGGTACAGCAAGTATGCATAGAGTATGCAATTGCAGTATAACTCATGCATTGGCATTGATATGTATCTTATGAGACTACTGACTTCTGTATTGGAGACAGATCACGCTACTGCTGCAGAAATTATTAACGCTATTACTATGATTATTGTAATTTTAGGGGGTTATATTTTCACTGATACTTATGAGCCACTTTACACATAATTCCTAGATAACGTGATAGCCAATATTTATCTTTTTGAATGCTTATCAAAGCTGCTTCAGTTATTTAATTACAAGAGACATACAAGGTAGTTAACGAAATTCCTTTGAAACATCTGCTCTCTGTCACACAGTAGCAGACAGAAAGGATGCATCAAAATGACACCTCCTAATTGGTAAGACTAACTCCAACTTGTTTCTAATAGCCCCAAAAACAGGTATAAATCTCTAAAAATGGTTTAACTTGGACATCTTTTCACTTCATGTCTTAAAGGATATTATTGCTAACGATTGTGAGTTTTACTTTGTATCACCAATGGGAAGAAAACTTTAACTGGTGATTGTAACTGTTTTATACAGGTAAGGTTTCAAACCTAGCAAAAATAAAGTCAAAAGACAGACTAATCATACAAAAAGGGATTTCATGCTTATACCATGCACCAGTTTTACACAAATGTGAACTTCCTTGTCCTCCTTTGCTACCCCAGAATCCAACCACACACCTAAGCCACATGGCACAGAAATATGAAGGATTCACTGTAGGGAAACAAAGGTTGCTAAAGAACATAACGTAATGGGGTAGCAGAAGGTTTTTCAAGTTTCTAAGTCCAAAACAGATCCAAATGGCCTTTCTGTAAGTGGTTTCTAATGTAATTCATGAACTTAGAAAACGGTTTGCACTTTCTCTCATGTCAAAGTCTGTCACAAAGCAATTTATGGCTAGAGGAGAAGTTGGCAAGGTAATGGAAGCATCAAGTTTAGAGGCAATTAGCTCTGCAGGAAATCCATTCCAGTGACTGCTGGCAAGAGGTGCTTCTGGCAAGACAACAGTCAGAAGTGGGGTCAGGGCAATTACATGGATAGTAATTGGGCAATTGATTAGCTACCTGCCAATGTTTAAATAACTTACCAAATACAGCAACAAGAATCACCTGCCAAAGTGAGGTTTAAGATGGGAAAAACATACCTGTTCTGTGTGTGTGTGTGTGTGTGTGTGTGTACGTACATACGTGTGTACGTGTGTGTGTGTGTACGTGTGTGTGTGTACGTGTGTGTGTGTACATGTGTGTACGTGTGTACGTGTGTGTGTGCGCGTGTACGCGCACACAATCATTACAACATCAAGACTACCCTTAAATGTAACTAACTATTAAAATTCTTTAAAAGCTGGATTGGTGAGAGATTTTGGTGAGACACAAATAGGAAACTAATTTGAAACAATTCTAATTCCCAAGATATCATTTTAGAAATGATTAAGACAGTTTTATCCATGTTTAAGAAGAAGTTTCCAGGACAAGGACTGCCAGTACAGGTAATGACTTCTATTAGTCCAACTACTACAATATCTAGTGGAATATACATTAACCCTGATAAGCTGGAGAATACTCTTAAGACCATATCACTACAGAGTAGAGCCAAAAAGAAGCGATGACAGTATTTGAAATCAGCCAATCCCTTCTAACAATATTGTTTCCAATGTCAGAGAGCCTCTGCAGAAAGCAAGCTTTAGTCCTTCAAACTCGGACATCCACTTTCTGTGGCATATTTTAATCCATTTTTATTCTTTCAGGTTGTCCACCTAGCCCTTACACGCCAAGAAAGGGCAAGAAGCACACAAAAGCAAAGAACAAAAAAAAAATCATAAGAACAAACCAGCTCTATGAGAAAGAGGTAATGTTAAGACTTTGCATTATTTGTGATAAATGCATTCCAGAAGCCACGCCAAGAGGATCAGATTAAAATGTTCACAGGCCACAGAAATATTACTCTGATTTCAATTCCTATTAATTGCTGTTGTGAAATGCCATATTGGTTAAGGCTTTGCTGCTGGAACAGATAATAGTGGGATTCAATAGACAGAAATAGTGAGTTATAATTTGAATTTAAGATTGTTAATCATTAGTTAGTCTGCCTCAAGGCTTTATTTAATGGCTTCTTTCAAGTAATATTTAAATACTTCATAGACTTAAATACTTTATCCAGATTTGCTTGACTTATTCAAAAGGTATTTACCTTTCACATGCCACTTAAATTATCCTGGACCGACCAGTTCATACTCCCTAATAAAAACCCCTTTCCGAATTGCACTGCTACCCAAAAAGTGCCACAGTCCAAGGTGTGCTGGCACCTCTGCTCTTCTGCTTCTACCAACAGCCCCAGAGCCAGAGACTTCTTGCCACCACCCGGCTTGGGCCAACATCTCCAAATCTTCTCAGAGAAGAGCATCAGGGCACAGCCCACACACACAACTGGGCTTCACTGGCTCAACCTAGTTTGATGTTTTTGCTTTAGGAGAAGCTTTACCTAAGTACTAGAGACAGAGCATGATGGGTGAAAAATGTTTCTAAAGCTTATACTCTTCTACTGCAGATCTATGTTATCTATTTCTTCCATAAGCTTCTGAAATCTGGGCTCACTGAGATCAGAACTCTATTTCTGCTATTCAGTGAAGATGCAACCCTCTTATATCCAGGCATTAATTTTCTCCCACATCCTCTGAGCTCATAAAATTGAATTTGGATGTCTTGCATACACAGATCTTTTTATACTCACTTAAAAGCACTGTCAGAGTTATTGTTTTGTCTTTAGTTAACTTTCTGATGGGTCTGGAGATAAGCTAAGGACATGACAGAGTTGCATTTCATGTCTATTTTCAACTACCCTTTCATAACAGTAGCATCTCCTGTTGGTACAGACTTCTTGCACAACACAATGAACAACGTGACAGACAAGCACATGGGGTATATAAGTTATATCAGGAATGATAGCACAATGACAGCTCAAGACATGACTTGCTGCTGATTTGGGGAGTGTGTATTATCCCTTTAACTTACCAAACATCTCTGTCAAAGGAGGGCCTACCCTCGTGTGAGTAATTTCTCTGGAGAGCTCTCCACAGAGACAGAGAGAAGAGATTGTAACTGAAGAAAACACTGATTATGCCTTCTGCTTTGTTTTATTCTGTGTACTTGCCTTTTTCTTCTATAATAAAAACAACTTTAGCAGAGAACTGTGACTATTTGGCTTATTTTTAACTGTGGACAAGAAACTAACCTGACATTAAGTGCTGCGCATGCCTGCTGGTGGAGGTAGGAGGGAATGGGGAAGGAGAGATGCCTCATTCCAGAACTGTTTTTAAGGAAGATAATAAGAGTTTTCCTCTATTTTTAATAGGCTATAGACATTCATATCATTTAAATACAAGCTTACTTGATGGTGAGTAACTGAAGAGAAAATGAAAACCCTTTCCTTCCCAAGCTACCCTCCAGCCTATGCACTGATGCTAGGAACTGCCAGCCGAACAACAAATGTAATCAATCTCTCTGATCTAATGATATTACAAACTGCTCTTGCAAACATCAGCTTTGGGCACGCTTCATGCTTCCTGGTCCTCCTTCCTAGTTTTTCAAGTGAATTTCTGCTTTGTACTTTCCTCCATTACTCTTCTGTTCTTGGAAAAGCTCTAGTGTTCTGCATTTCTGTTCCTATATAAAAACAGCAAAGCAGTGGGAAGCCACTGATCTTTGCTGTTTTGTGAACTACTACCATATTTCAAGATTTCCAACAAAGGTACTGATCTAAGTTAAATGGACGTAAATGGCTGGAGAGAACATCTGAACTTGCTTTTACTAACAACACTTAACAGACTCCTTTATTTATAGTTCACATTTCTAGAGGTCTGCAAACCACAAACTAAAGATCCATGTTTAATGTAGTACAGCAAAACATAGATGCAAGATCACAGATGACACAGATGTCCATAGATGGACAGATTTAGAAGGACTGCATATTAGAGAAGGAAGATCGTCCTTTTTTGATAAAAACAGGTTAACTGAAAGCTGTCAGGAGACCCGAAACTATTTATGCATTTAGGACAGATTCAGTTCATAGTTACACGAAGGGGATGTGAGGGCATTATTCTGTACTAGGTAGAGGGGGGAAAAGTTGCAGGAGCTACATAACTTCTAACCAAGATGTTTGATTAAAACCAGACTCTACCACGGGTTGTTTTCCCATTTTGCTGAAGAAACAAAAACATTCCTATTAGCGATGAACTCAGATATTCTTTTCTCCATCCACTGAAAATAGAGTATTAGTCTCATGTATCTCATTACAGCATTTTACCTATAATGCTAGCATATTCTTAACATATTCCTCAGGTTTTCAAAAGTCTCCACTGAAAGCCAAAAATCTTAAGGACAATATTTATTATTAATTCAATGAACCCTCTCATCCCCTCACTCTTACAAATGCTCTATAACAATATGAAAAACATATAATTCAATAAAAATAATTATGATTAGTTAAAATTCTTTTTACAAACATGCATAACTACATATCACATCAGACAGCAGAAACCACAGTAGCGAGCCTGGGATTTGTGCAATCACTCTGAAAAAAGAAAATTGTTCAGATACCTTTTTCAGAGTGGCAAATTACCATTAGACATTTCATGAAAGTTGAACGGCTCTGCTGCTTGAATTCAGAGGAAATGGTGTCAGTAGCTGATACTGATAGGACCCCACAGGTAAGAGAAATAAGTAAAACAATAAGGTTGAGAGAATATCAGGTAACAGTCTCACTTACTTTGTTTCATTCACAAATCTCATTTGTATTGCCACACTTGACTTCGGCTGTTTCCCAGAAAGTAATGGAAATCACAGTCTAGTTCTGGTTTTCATTTTCACTTTTCCACATCAATATTCTTACAAGCAATTGCTGTTCTAGTACAGAATAAAAATGCATACTTTGACATCTTTAGAATAGGTTAATACATTTATTCTCCAGTGCTCTTCCTTCACACACATCTTTCAAATCTACAATCTGCTTCATAGCTTCCAGCAATGAAAACTCAGTTTCTAAAAATAAGAGTTTACTTACTGAGCGTTTGAAATACAATCACAGTTTGATAGTTGATGTCGAAAATTTCCTTCCTTCTGACAGCCAGCCTTTAAATAACAGGATCTAATTTCACCTTCAGAAAATAAATATATAAAAGAAGTCAGTTACATAATATGATCATTTGTTTTGCAAACTAATTTATCAAAAAATATTAGGCACATGTATTAATATAAATCAGCTTTCAGTTTGCAAACTAGATTTACCTTAAAGTTCAGAAAGCAAATTAACATTCAAACAACTGAAAACTTTACAGAAAACGAGACAAATTAAAGTGAAATTTTGACCTCTTTTTCCATAACTAAGCATAAGAATCCATGATAGCAAAAAGAAACCAAATCAAAACAGCATCCATAGAAACATATTCATAAGAGGCTTACAGACTATACCATCATTTAAATGCATGCAAGGTAAATGGAAAGACCATCTATTAGTATAAGCTCACTGTAGAACAATTTTTTTCTTTCTGCTCAGAAGGGTGAGGCGAAAAGGTAAAAACAGTGAAAAATTCTGTTAAAACCAAAGGCACTGAACTCTCCTTTTGCACAACAGAAAGAAATGAAGAGACTCTGTTAAACTCAAGCCCGAGGCCTTGCTATTCTGCTGCTCTTAGCCTCACTGCACACAAGGAACTGTAGGGCTGTGAGCAAAGCCAGGAGGAATCAGCAGAAAAACAAAACAACACTGGGATTAGGATTCCAGCTGCCATAAATACTCATTCACACTGGTTCTGAAGGCAACTTTAAGGGAAAGTTTGGTGGCTGCAATTCAAAGGTGTTGGCCAGGACCTCATAGGGCTCCATGCAGAGTTCAAACAAACCACCATCATGCACGTTACAGCTTCAATCTCTAGTAATAGCCATGGAGCAATTCTGCTCCAAGCACAGGCTTAAGACCACTTCACTAGTTAACTCACTTGAAAGAGGAGGCAGATCAGGACTCTGAACAAAAGTAACCACAATGTCATCAGAGAGAGTTCAGCCTGGGCCAGCACCAACTCAAACTCAGCTGGAGAAGACAACAGCAAAGAGGAGGAAGGTTTTGCCCACCCCTCCCAGCGCAAAGGCTCTGTGCCTGCACTTCTTGAGGATGACATTTGGAAGATAAACTTCTGGTATGTACGGCAGTGTACAAACTTTACATCTGTGTGGTTGCATTATGAACACTCTAGTTATTGCTGATCTGATAGTGCATTTACTGATATGACTAAGGCATCTTCTTTCACGCACACAGAAAACATGCAATCCACAACAGGCAAGATGAGAAGCATCCTCTTAGGAAGACTAAAATTTTCTACAGAAATTTCTTCACACATTGCAATTATTCCACCTATAGAAACTCACCATTTTCATCTATGAACACATGCATTGCATCCACGGATAGCTCATCTTGTACAGACGCCTCAGGTCCACTTATTACTTGCAAGACAGAACTGTCTTGCTGAGAAGTTACGCGGTAGATTATCTGCCTTTGCCTGTTGCCCTGGTAACTTGACACAAAAATGTTTCAAAACTACTATGAGGAACTTTTTTCTTGTTCTCAATAAAACAGAAAGAAAGAGAGGTTAATTAAAAGTTTATGTCATTTCTACTCAATGAAACAAAACAGATTACATCATATCTTTGAAGTACAAAACTGTAAAGTAAACTGGCCTTACAGTGCTGTAAATTTGGCAGACTCTGGTAGCACTGGACTAGTACTAGCACGATCTTGGCTTTGTACATCTGATCTTTCCTGCTTAGGAAGTTGCTCACGGTGCTTTTCTGTTCCCATCACTTCTTCTTTTCTCTCTGTCGTCTGGCTATCTGGAAAACAGGGCAGTGAAGTAGAGCCACTCTCCACACATGACTGTCAAGAGTGTTGTTTGTTACAACTGCACAAAAATATCTCAAAGAAAAGCTAAAACACAACAGCAAACACTAGTTTTATGAAAAACGTTAACATGACTTTATACAATATTGTTTAAACAACTTACAGAGACTGTTGGATGAGGAGATATTCTGACCTGATAAGGCTAAGTGAATGCATTGTTTCAAGAACAGGCTGCATGATACAAAGGACAAATGAGTGAGAATTTCTGCTTTCCTTCCCCTCTTCATTCAGAGGAAGTAACCTTCCCTGACCCACAGCAGTAAGAGTCTGCCTTCTTGAGAACCATAACTTGTTTCCCAGCTATGCATACTGACAGCAGAAAAGCAGCAGCACTGCCTCACATTCTTCTGCACTCACTTCCTTTTACAAAACAAAGGGAAGAATCTTCAAAGGAATTGAAGCTGGAATTTGCAATGGAAACTACATAGCTACTCAACTTCTCTTCCTTACCAGTCACACTCCTGACGCAGTACAGAGAAAAAGAAGCTAAACAACTTCACAGTAGCTTTCCCTATGTTTGGAAAATACTGAACTATAAATTTTAAAATACACATAATGGATTTGTCCTGTTTCTACTACACTGAATATGACAATTTATATCACCTCTTTCAGGTTATATCATTTATATATATATCATTTATTTCTATAGATAAAAAATTTCAAGTGATGGTCTCTTTTAGTTACTTATGCTCACACCGAACAGCAAAACATTTTGCAATTCCACTGCAGGATTTTAAAGTGCAACAAATGTTGGTTTCATCACCACCATAAGTTGTCACACAACTAAATATTTAAGAAAAAAAAATGTTGTGCTGCTAGAGATGCTGCAGTGTGTCCTGTAGCTTCTTTGCTTCTTACACTTAGCAAGGCATATATGTACTTACTCAGACTTCTTGCAATATCTGCTGCTTAAGCACCTAAGAAACGTAATCATCAAGGAAAAAAGAAAAAAAACACAGAAATTCCATTTGCTAAACTGCATTTCCTTCCAAAACAATTACCATCCCTACCTGCAAGAGTCCCCAGTCAAGAATCAGTGTTATCATAGCTAAGACAATCTAAGGATAAAATAGGTTCAAGGTTTTCAGAGAGAAAAGTATCTTTCATTGGGCCAACAGATACCACTGAAGAGAGCAGGCAGGCTTTTGGATGCACAGACCTTTCTGACCACCTGTCTGTGATTTTTTCCAGCCATATCAGCTGCTCTAGCAACATTTTCCTTCTATAACCCTACCTGCCTTTAGGAATTAGGACATCTCCACACCAGTTTCAATTCACAAGACATGACCTTTGAGACTCTTAAAGGCTCAGACACCTGCACAAACTCCTCAGCCTCACTGCACAATCGTAGAATCCCTTCTCTCTGGAGATATTGCCTACTCAATTATTTTTATTAAGAAAAGTAAACAACTTTAAGTGTACCACCACACCAGCAGGTCTTGGCCATTAGTGCAAAGCACAACAGGCAGTACCAAATCTGAAGAACCTCACCAGGGCCACAGACCATGACCACAAGTCTAACCAGACAGGGCAGAATGAGCAGCAGAAATAAAGACACCACATAACTCTTGCTGAAACAGCAGCTCCTTTGGCTCCTGCTGAAAAATTTTTAAACTGTCATTAGAACACTGAAAATGTTCCAGGTCTTGTATCTCTTTATGGAGCACATGAGGTTTTGGCTTCTTGTGCAGTACAGTGAGTATAAGCCTGGTTTAGGGAAAAGCTTTGTGTCTGTTATACAGGGAGACAAACTTTAATGGATCTTCCAGACCTATTTTCTCTAATTAAAAAAAAAAAAAACCACCAAAAAAACAAAAAAAACAGGTTGGTGGGCTTTACTTTCTTCCCTATTTAAAGATTTTAACATCGTCTTAAGCAAAAATAGTATCTTATTTAACCATGAATTATGGAAGCATCCTCTAAATCATGCAACTACCAGAAGCCATAGACTCATCAAAATCATCTTGTCAAAGGTTTGGGCTGTTCAAGCTTTAGTAACTGATAGAGATCAGAAACTGTGGTTTTAAAATCTAATTGGTCTCGCATTGCCCAAAACTGGCTCTAGGGTTGAAACAAAAAGATTTTTTAATTTGATTATCTAGTGGTTTCAGAAAATGCCTCTCTTCCCCATTCCAAACCACAAGCCTTTCAGACTTCTTTCCTGCAGTAGTAAAGAGTCATGATAATAAAAACATAAACAGTCCTGCTTCTTACAGGCTTTATATGCCAGTCAGTCAACACCTCAGTAATGAGTACTTCCAGCACTGGACAGATAGGCCCTATGGGTTTGTGACTACTTTTCATAAGCACTCATTTCTTCCAGAATTTCTTCAGAATTTAAACAGAGATAGGGGTGTCTAGACAAGGAGTGTCCTGCCAGGGTGCAGAACAAGCTCCACATCACCAAAATGCTTCCTGGGAAAGCTTAACATAAAGCTACCAGGAGAAACAGTCATCATGACCAAAAGAAGAGTAAAAGCATAAAGCACAGCACAGCTGCACATTCACTACAGCCTATGGCAAGACATGGAACCAGCAGCACTGCTCCACAGCTCTGGTGTACTTGTAGCTGGGCCAGCAGAAGGCCCAGGCACAGGCTTGGGCTCAGCAAACAACTTGGTCGCGGATCTGGAAGCTACACACCACATCTCAAGTACCAAGATCCATCGCTGTGGTACTGTGTGCAGTTCTGGGCACCACAGTACAAAAAGAACACAGAACTACTAGAGAGCGTCCAAAGGAAGGCTACAAAGATGGTGAAAGATCTGGAGGGCAGGTAGCATTGAGGAGTCCCCTGGGTGTGCTCAGCCCAGAGCAGAAGAGCTGAAGGGCGGCCTCGTGGCGGCTGCAGCTCCTCACAGGGAGTGGAGAGGCAGCGCTGAGCTCTGCTCTGTGTGACAGCGACAGGACCCGAGGGAATGGCACGGAGCTGTGTCAGGGGAGGGGCAGTGGGGGGTTAGGAACACGTTCTACATCAGAGGGTGGTGGGCATGGAACAGGCTGCCCAGGGCAGTGGGCACAGCTCTAAGTGCCAGAGCTCAGGGAGTGTTTGGACATCGCTCTCAGACAGAGGGTTTGGATTTTGGGCGATGCTGCGTGGAACCAGGAGTTGGGCTCAATGACCCTTGTGGGCTTCTTCCAGCTCAGGATATTCTAAGATTCTATAGCTACATCATGCCTGGAAAAGGGCGGTGTAGAAGAGTCCAGCACAAATACCTAGGAGCAGATCTGTATGCCTGTTTTATATTTTGGTTGAGCATAACATATATCCTGGTAAAATCCTTACCAAGACCACTGGGAAGAGTCTGACAGCACCTTTACAGTTTAAAGGGTACAGCCTTTGTAAAAATAGTAATCAAAATAAAACAACAGTTTAGATTTGAAGTCTCTGTTTTAACACTGCCTTAAATTTTATTAAGTAATTTTAATGAAATTTCCTCATTCAGTAAATTTTATTCAGTGTATTTTTATTGTTTTGTGCCCCTTCTCCTGTCTGCCAGATGTTTTTCCCTTGTCTTTTACATGCATATCCCCATTCCAATCTCCACAACTCAATCTTGCAAGTTAAAATGCCACTGTTGTCATAATTTCAAACGCCATCTGTTTTGAAATCTGGTCAAGCAGAATTAAGCTAATTAAGCCCAAGCCTCTTCTGTTCTTTAATTGCTCTTGCAGAATCTACTTCTTCCCACAACACTAGGCTCCAAAATAGAAAGTTTCACTTTGAACTGCATTCGTTCCCTGCTTGGTTGCAGAAATAACTAACTTCAAGTCACTCTATGCTCTTGTCATGTCATGCTCTTGTCAGCATGAAACAGGTCTCTGACTTATGATATCTCCCCTCCATATCTGTGGATAACATATTATAAAGATTAAAAACAGACAATTTAATCGACATTCCCAAACCTTCTTTCATCCTTTCTGCTTTAGAAGAACCTCGCACGTGTCCAACCTGCTAGTTTTACATTTTTGTTGCCCTTTACTATGTTGTAATTAAAAAGCATTTTAAAAAGTAGTTTTATTACTTCTATACATCAACTATATTATATATTTTATATGCAGCCCAAGACAATTCCTCAGAGCAGCCCAAGCAAGTCAAAATGTTGGATACCCATGAAGCTTATGTACTTTAGCCACAATTCACATTTACCTACTATGCTAGAAATACATTTAAAACAAAAAAACAACAAAAACACAATAGTAAAGCTGGTCACCCCCAAACATCAGCGGTGGTCAGCAAATCTGATGCAGTCCACAAATTGCTATAAAAGTTTGCCACAGGCAGTGAAGAAACACATAAGATTATCCATTAATCAGGATTACCACATTAATCCTGAAGCAGTTGGAAAAGCTATTGGTACTCACTGTGCCTGTTACAGGACAGGGAAACCTAAGCACAGAAGTGACTTGCTCAAAATAATCACCGAGGCCAATAACAGTGCTGGGAATAAAACCATAGTTTTTGAGGTCTCGGGTAAGTAACCTAATCATTAAAGCTAACAATGTCAGAACATCAACCTCTAAAATAGCTTCATAATTTCTTTACAGGTGTCAGCCTTGCCCTTGAACACACTTACACCACTTAAAAAGTCTGAAACTTTTAGGTCACAGCCTATGAAGCCTGTTTACAGACTATGCATCACACTGAGCAAAGCGAGCACCTCCCCCCCAGCCTCCATCCAAAGGGGCTTGGTGTTCCAGGTGCCTCCTGCCCACTCCCCTGTTCCACCTCACATTGCAGCTGCTGTTGGGACTGGTGGCTCGATGCAGAAGATCCCTCTGTCCCATGATTACATGGCAGGCCGTAGCTCTCTTTCTTACACGTGGGGGGAAAAACTGAGTTGTCTATAAATATCCACTTAAGTACATCTTAGCTTTTTATAGGAGCAGTGTAATTGCTAGGGATCAAAAAAAAAAACTCACTCAAGGTTGTGGTCTGTGCACCGACCAGGATGATGAGTGCCTTTTCTAAAAAGAGCCTGAAAAACATCTCAATTCGGGCCACATGGTCCCTGTTCAGGTTCTGCCATGTAGGTCCCCACCACTCCCACAGCTAGCTTTGTCCCCTGGTGATAACACTGTCTGTTCCAGATTCCAAGTCATTTGTGGCAGAGGGGACATGAGCCCTTATCCTGCACAGATCGGGTGTGCAGCTGCTCTTCTTCTGCTCCCAGCATGGCAGGAGGACCCAAAGCAGACCATAAGCCTAGCTTTCCCTACACAATTCAAAGGATACAGAAAATTTGCAGTTGCCCTTCCATAGGCTTTCATTATGAGGGTGGTGAAAAATTGATTCAGAACTGGAAGGACAGTGGCCCAGAAGTCATTTTTAGCAAGTGTCAGTGGTACTTTCTCACGACATAGAAGAGATACGATGTCAACAGAATGGCAGCACCTCTTAAAAGCTGGCTTTTTTACATCCTGTATTTAACACATTAAATCTGGCATCCCTTCTAGTGTTAAGAATGCCTTTATTTTCTTGTACTGTGTTTTACTGAGCTGCCTACTGGCAAAGGGTTTGCTGGGTGAAGATGATGCAACTTCTGTTTCCACGTAATTCACAAGTGTGTGGAGGGCGCACACATCAAACAAAGAACCATCTACGACATTCACTCACTCACTTTCAAGACTGTTCTGATTCAGAAGTTTCCCTGCCTTCTCCAAATTATGCAAAACATCAGCCTTCTTCATGCAGCTCCAAATACACAGCCTTCCAGGAACTTGCCAAGTTTTTCGCATTTCCCAGTGAACACCTTTGTGAGGTGCATTTCATGCTCCCTTGGACTAGACATCTGTTATTATCTTCTGCCAATTAAGTGGTTTGCAAGGTCAAAAGAATAAAGAAACAAAAAGACAAACAACCTCCTCCCTCAAAACAACGGGTGCATAGCTTTGCCTTGCTCTATATTGCCTCCCCTCTATTATATTTTTTTTTTTAACAACCACTTTAAAGCAGGAATAAATGTTTATTCAGATCTGCTTTAAAGTGCTCTTTTGTTAAAAGCACATTTGTAATTGCAAGGCTATAAACAAATTAGAGGCTTTCTCATTCCTAAAATCAAATCTTACTGCAGGGAAGCTGCCAGTAATGACAGTAATTTATTTTAGCAAAGAGCACATTCTGACTAGGCAAGAAAACAAATAAAGCCTACTTGCTGTAAATAGCAACTGTCTTTGAACTACATCTCCCCAGCTTAAGAAGTTCAGACTGAGTAGCCTTTTTCCCACAGCACTAACACGAGGTCTGCAGACACCACACAGTGACAGAAGCCACTGCAGTATCACTCCCCTACCCAGGAGGACATTTGCTGGGCCCATAACAGCTCAGCATGCCCCAGAAATGCACAGGGCAGCTTAGCTGTGCGCAGATTAACTCCAGTGCCTGACAAACATATAGACTTAAGGAAATGGAAAGGTAAGGAATTCACATTTGGCCACTTCAAATATCAGATTGGTTTGAAGAAAGGTGTTGAATCCTCATGCTTCCCAAGGACTTTGGGTTTGAATAAAAAGAATTTAGTTTGCCAGATCTAAAGTCTAATAACCATACATACATGAATCAAGTTTGTTTTGTGTGTCATCATGGAATTTCTGGATAACCTGATTTATTCCGATTAGCCATTGCTCTCCTTTACGGAGGCAGTCTTCCCCTTTCATGTTACTCAAGGCCATTTTCCTCTATAAAGATGACGTTCTGAGATCACTAGTGTGCTTCCCATATAACGAAAGTTTTATGGAGGGGGAGGGGTGAGATAGAGGAAAACAGATGTCTGAGATCCAGTCTATGAAAAGGGACGCTGTTTTGACATGGAGAGAAGCTGCACTGTTGAGTATCAGTAAGTTCCGCAAGTTCAATGCAAAACAACATTTAGTTTGCTTCCTTCCTCTTGGGCTACCTTAGAACAATCTATTACAGAATCTAAGGTTTACAGAACATTTTGGAAGAGAATATAGGCTGTTTCATTTTACTTTGGCCCAGATCTTCTAAACCACGAAATAGCAGATCACTTGGCAAGTACTCCAACACTCCACGCAGCTCCACTGCACCTCATCCAGCATCCTCACGAAACAGGACTTCTAGTCTTCTTTACACAGCTGCTAAAGACATTACAAATAATGCCTCTTCCTAACAGAAAAGGGTCAGTTTGGTGACAGCAAGGAAAATGTTGGATAAAACCAAGTATTTCTACGTTAGAATTATAAACTAGATTGCATACAGATTTTAAAATGAACTGATTGGGGCTTTTTTTTTCTCCTTTCTTTTTAAACGTAACTCTTTTTATTAAATGGAAAATTGCATGGTAAGATACTGTTTTCCATTAAAATATCTGAAGTTTTCAACAAACCCCACTGACAAACTTTCTTCCATAAGCCCAAATATTTTAGTCTTCAGCAACTGAATATCAAAACTCTTACCTATTGAGAAACACATTGGGAATGTGATTGTTTTATTTTTACCTATAAAGCAACACATATCTGTAGAGGAAGCTGAGGAACACATGCACATGTGAGTTAGCTAGAAGCTGAGCAACCACTAGTGACAAATCCAGCTTTCAGACACACACAGATTAGTCTTCAACACGTACCTAGTAAGAGAAGGTACAAAACTTTAACTATACACAATTTTTTAAGAATTCTTTTTGATTTTTCCACAGTCCAGGCCTGTCACATGCAAGGTATTCCAGCACAGAACATTAGATGTGTACTAGACACCTACTGAGGTTAGCATTAGCTTTTTCAAAAGGTGTCTTTAAGAAAATGTAATATTCAAGAAATTTCAGCTGACGCTGTCACACTTTCATGAAATCACCCTGTTCCAACCAAGCCCAGCCTTCCACGATTAATAACAAAACCAGTTCTCCTCTCTATATTCACTCTACTGCAGATCTCAGGCCAAGTTGCACAACGTAACTAATCTCAACTTTCTTATTCCAAAAGTTGTAAATCATACATCATACCTCCAGCAGGGATGTTTTCTTTTGTAACCTCCGTTTTGACAGTAGACTGATTAGATGCCTTCATCTTTGAGGTATTAATGGATTCCAGAAGGGAGACAAACTCTAGAAAATTAGACTCATTAGGCACCTGTCCTTCTTTAGCTTCTAGATCAGATTTAGAAGTTGGTAAAGTCTTTTCTTTGTCAGACGCCTCCACGGAATTCTTACTTAAAAGCACATCCGTCCCACTGTCTACACTCAGCACCCGCATGTGCCTCTTTTCATGAGCAGTTCTACAGGATTGAGGATCTAGGCTCTGTAGTTCTTTTGAACTCAAACCCATGTTTTGGACATTTTCAGAAGCATTCTTCTGATTTGGATCTGAACAAGCGTTTGTTTCCGAAGGAGCATTTACTGGATTGCTGTGTTCTTTTACTGCATCACCAGATTCATAGCCAGAGCAATGGTTGGATGACAGATCTGTCCTCAACATTTCTGGAGTTCTTTCACTTTCACTAATTTCTGGACAGTCGTTACCTTTGCTGTCATCAGACAAATCAAAAGTTATAACAGGAATTCTGAGCTGTTCATTAGTCTGCTGACTTTGCCAATCTGCTGTGACGATACCGGACTCGAGAGCTGAGCTTGTTCTCTCAGTACCCAGAGCCCTCAGATGGACAGAGCCTGCTAGGTCACTGAGGGTGCTGTTTGGTGTGCTGCTCATTGTGATGACAATCTTAATGGGCTCACACAGTTGGTCTCCAGGAAGAGAGTTGTCAACAATTGCAACAGCAGTCTCGCTATCTGAGCAGTCAAGGTCTTCATTGGTACTATCAGCACTGCAAGAACTTTCCACAAGCTCAGGATCTTTGGTTGCAAAAGCACTGCACTGTGGGCAGTTACCGGTAAAGCTTGCCTGCAGTGAGCCATCTGGTAATTTCTCTCTTTTGTGACTTCTTGGATTACTTAAATGGTCTGAAATAACTGAATTTTCACTGTCCCACGGTTCCAAAGAAACTCCAGTCCTTAAAATATCACCTTGTGATGAAGAAATATTAGAGAAGTTTTTAGCTACATCTTTGTCCATGAGAATAACTTGTGATCCATGTTCCTCATTCTCTCCGCTTTGATTTATTCCAGCTCCAGAAAGTGTTTCCACAGCAGCTGGTTTTGTCACTATTGCTGATGTTGTAGAACCTGAAGGAGAGGCTGAGGAAACTGGTAATACATCTCCTTTGATACCAGGTGAGGTAGATGAAACTGGTGGTACAGACTGGTCTTCTAATACCGTAACCCCTAATAAAAGATGTAACATGAGTTAGGTTTTGCAAACAGGATCACTATACATTATCAAGGTAAAATCTTCAGCTAGCAAAAACTGTAAAGAAGTCTGCAGTCAGGAGATGTTTAAGGGCTTTAAGATGTTACCTGAACACTGGCTTCCTCTTTTAACATGTTCCAGAGACACAGAGCTTCCCAAGAGCATGGGAGGAAAACTCTTTAATCTCTCCATATAAAAAATGGGAAAAGCTACTTGCATTCTCGCCAAAAGGCTGTGGTCCAAACTGCTCAGCTGACAGCTGAGAAAGCTTCTGTGAGAACTCCCTTAAGATTTTGTTATCTTGAGCTTTTCCATTCAGATCCTAACATGAAGCATGACAGATCCTGCTGCAGGGTCTTCTGTGTCACTTTTTTTGGGGGGGCAAGCAAGGATTAAATAAAAGTTTAAAGGGGATTAAAATGCCTTTAAGATACCTTTGAGATCTTCAATAGTTTCCCGTGTTGGCAGGTCCTAAAAACAAAAACCACACAAAATTGGTAAGGCTATGTATTAAATTCTGTTGGAAGAAAAGAAATAGATGTAACACAACAGATCAGTGCAATAGTTAACTAATCAAAGGTTAATTACAGTACTGGTATTCGATAAACATCATTGAAATTTGGATGTGTACCTTCCACAAAATGCAAAGGGTGGGTGATGGAGATGGTTATAGAACAGCCATGCTCCAAATTGCATCACTGTAAGTGTGTGTGTTATATCTGGGGAGGATGAAAATTGAAGATTTTATTTTTAAAAACATTCTGTGGTGCCTAATCTAGACCTTCTTAAAATAGTTAAGGAATAGAATACATTCATCTTTTCCACTTCTCATTTCAGTGATTTAAAAACACGCAGCTGAAAAAGTTTGGTTCCAGTACTTGGTAGCAATTTCTCAGTGAAAAACTAGAGGAGAAAGCCATTAAGTTACCCTACAATCATTCAGATTGCGAGGAAATTACAGAGGTCATTTAGCCCAAACCCTTTCCCCCTATACACACATACTCAAAGCAGGCACAGTTAGAGCAGGTTGCTCAGGGCCATCTCTGGTACAGCTTTGAATATCTCCACGAATGGAGATTTCACAGCCACTCTGGACAACCTCTTCCAGTATTTGACCACACTTCCAGTTAAAAAAAAAAAAAAAAAGAATAAATCACTCTTTTTTTTTTTTCTTTAAATCCAACTGTACTTTTGTCCACTGTCTCTCAGTCTTTCACCTTGTACCTCTGAGTGTGCTCAGTCTTCTCCATATCCTTCCATTAGGAAGGTGAAGACAGTACATTCTTTTAGTCTTACATAGATCTTAAGACATCAGCCTGTCCTCATACATCCAGTGCCTTATTCCACAGTCATCACTGCCGGTGGCCCTTTGCTGGATTCTCATCAGCAGGTCAATGTTTGCTATGCAGTAGAGAGCCCTGAACTACACAATACTGCAGAGAAATGTTTTAGGAGCAAGAACCTGAATGGAGAACTAGCAAAAAGTTACTGGGAAAAAATAATATGGATCTCTTCAGGCTGACATGCACCAAAATTAAGAGGAAATAATTATTACATCCTACAGTCTCATAGTGGTAGCCTGGCAGCAAGAAGAGGAGATAAGGCTTGACTAGACCCAATCTACATGTTTGGAAATGGGAGACTCAGACAAGTTTCCTGGAAAAAAGTGAGTTTGCAGACTGGACAAATACCAGAATACTGGGGACTAGGACAGAAACGAGGTGGAAAATACTTTTTCTCATAAAAGAAAAATTGTTAATGTCTGTGAATCATACAGATGCTACAAAAAGGTAGAAACACTCCAGGAAATGAGGAAATACTTTTGATTCAGAACAGTTTGAAGTAAATAAGGACACAAAGGGGGAAAAAAATGAAGACAATGAAGTATCAAATAGCTACTTATTCAGAGATCACTAACCATCCTCTGCACTGAATGAGGCAGGAGTCCTGTAGAAAGAATAGTATGGGATCACATAATTAAAGATATTATCACAGTATACTAGGGGAGTAGCTTAAGATTACACAGGTAGCATTCATTCTGTTTCCTAATATTTGTACACTTTATTCTTCAAACTTCTCATGAGTATCCCTTATTTTTCCTAAATAACGTCTACAAACATCACTTTCATCACTTCATACACTAACTGATTTAGAAAGCACAGCCAGTAGCGTGGAATCTATGTATTTTTAACCTCATGTAGATAACTCCTAGATTTAAATCAGGTTTTATGTTTTCTTTCTCAATATCAAAATGTTATTTTATAACCTTAAGTCCAGTTACACAAAAATAAGTTACTAACGCTTCAGGAGCTGATTCCTTCTCAGGAAATGAGAAACCGCTCTGACTGCACTAGCTTCTTCTTTCTCTCAAAGCAGCCTTGAAAACTAGTTGTCCTTAGTAAGATTTTCAAGTCATTTGGTATCTATAGAGCAGACAGACATCTCTCGAGACTTACAGAATTATCTACTGCAGGTTCAGCTTGTAAAATTAAACTTGTGGGACAAGGCTGAGGCTGACCAACAGCAGTAGTTATACAAAGTATCCTTCCAACTCTGAGCAGACCTGCTTCCACTCATCAGCATCTGACCGTACAAAATTCCACGTGATAAGAACACTTTGTATAAAGTGAAAACGTTATTACCAAAAAGCATACTAACCGTTGCCCCAGATGAGCTCTGTGAGTGGAGAGCTTCTAGCCTCGAACTGTCGTGTATTGTTGGGGTAGAGCCATTTTGGTTGGTCTCACCGATTACACCATTATCCCCAATGTTATTGCTGAAAAAAGGGAAAAGGAACCAAGTTATTTACTTACCTCCCATCAAACAGTCATTTGAAATGCAATGCATAATGTCTATTCATATAATCATTAGACCATAAAAAGTGAAGTTGTTCCCTTTGACTTAATTAAAAGAAACATACATTACAGGCAGCTAGTTAATCATTTCTTGGTGGATGCATGCAGCTATTCACTACTCTTTTTAAACATTTTCTTTTAGGTTTTCCATGGATGTGAGCAAGCATTTTTGGACAAGATGTACTATTGAGAATCAACATGTTTTCTTTCTCAGGTATAAAAATTTACTTGGAATAAGTAAATAATAAATCCCCATTGTGACAAAATGTTAAAAAAAATTTTGTTTTCCCAACTTTAGTTTTAAAACCCTACAGCTATATATAAGCTATAAAATTATTTTTCCTGGGGGTCTCAGTCACCTTTGCACAACTTTTTCCATAGTTAGCTGACTTCAGAAACTTGTTCAACCAACACACCAAAGCCTGATTAAAATCTATCAGCCAGCTAGCCAAAATATTCTTTATTTTCTGACCAAGAGCTAAATAACAGACTGCTGCGTCTATGACCTCCTATAAGGAAAACCTGAAACGACTTTACACACAGGTTTTAAGAGATGCTACTTCTAATTCTTAGTCAAAACTAAGGCAGGATAATGAAAGTTAACATTTATTTCATTACCTGATGAACAGAAAAAAATTGAAGTTCTGTTTAAATTTGAGCCAGCCTAGAACAGATGAGCCTCTCAAATTACTGTATCAGACATCTGTAAATAGGAAACAGCTTTGCGGGCTAGTGAGAACAGAGCCTGAAAGGCATCATTCAAACTAAAATAAATCCTTTGTATGGTAATTGACTTATGAGAGGCATTTCTGAGAAGAGCCTTGGTGCAGGCAGACCTTGGCAATACCAGCAAAGTCACTGCTGGAGCGTGCCACAGACATGCCAAAAACACAAGAGAACAGCGCTACCGAGGTACACAAACAAACCTGATACTGCACAGCTTGCACAGAGCTAGTGGTAGCAGAGCTTACCATAGGGACTGTAAACGCACCAAAACCAGAACAAGAAGTTCACGTACACAGAGCTCTCAGTCAGAGTCTGGCAGCTCTAACAAACTACTCCATTTAAGCTATGGTTGGACATCTTATGCTGCAGCCACTGCTGGATGTACCATACTTCAGGTTCTTTCACATCTGTTGCACAGCTTGCAAACAACGAAAGCTGGCTGCCAGCTTCATTTGTTTCTATGACTCAAGCTTGAAAAACCAGTAAAAAAAAAGTCTCTATTCCAAAAAGTTTCCAGCATTCTACGTAGATATGATTCTGGAAAATCTTTGTTCTAGTCTACAGCCCAACATTACTTTTTAGCTTTAATACCATACCAACCCAGAAGCAGCCTTATTGACCGTGATTATTTGCAGTACAGAGGCTGGAAATACCTATGCAATGACCTGAGAAATGAAAGCGGCTCTAACTTTACTCTTGAACAGCACCACGGAAGAATTATGGCAGTAAGAAGAAGGAAAACAATGTTCACATCTAGGCTTGATCAGAGGATGTAAGCTGCTATAAGGACGCAACACAAGTTTGCACTCAGGCTTTCAAAGCCATGATATAAAAACATTTTCTTTGCCAACAGGTGCATATCGTTCCCTTGTCCCTTCCCAGCAAGTTTTGTATGGACTCCCACCACTTTCCCAGAAGTTGTAACAGGAACAAAACGCACTTTTCTTTCTGTTGAAGAAACAGCTCTCCTCTCTCACCCTCAAACTTCTTTAGCACAGGAATAAAACCAGGAAGAACCTCTGCTCATCCTTCAGCCTTTAACACTTCTTTAAAAACTCCCAGGTTTTCTCTAGGATCTTTTAGCCCCTCCCCGATAGGTCTCTTCCCTTCACATGGTCCAGTGGCTCCTCCAGACCAGCTACAGCTCTGCCCACTTCATCACAAGCATGGTAGAACCACTGAGAATAAAAGCATTGATAAGGGTTTTAGGAGTGCCATTCCCCACAAAATCCTCACAAAAAAAGGAGTCTTCTTGCTGTCAATGGGTATTTCTGCCGCGCAGGACAGTGCAAACTTATCAGTTATATACAATGTACCAGCAACATGTAACGCAAAGCTTACCTATGATTTGAGGGCTGAAGAACTGTGTTTTCTTTCGGGACCTCTGCATCTTTACGCCACCTTCCATTTTTTCTTGGGACCTGTTGTTGAATTGCTTCGCCTTTATCAAACATAAGGTGCAGACGGTAACTGATCACCTTAATTGCTGTGAAGAACACTGTCACTAAGCTGCAGTATGCAAAAGCTGTAACTGCATTTGCTGGGCAAGCCTATAGAAAGGAATAATAAAGACATCGTCATACAAGTTTATTATAAGAAAACGGTGCTAAAATATTCAAAGACGACTTCAATTTTTTTAAAATTTCTAATTGTCTGTTATTTGTACCTCTACTGAGTTTTGCAGACACAAGAAGTACTGTATCTCCATACAGAAGTCTTGAGTTCTACTCATCAGAAAGTTCTAAAGATTTGCTCAAATTTCAAACCATTTATTCATCTTTTGATTAGCTATGGATAATTTCTTTTGTTAATTTACTCACAAAGCCAGTAAAAGCTCACAATTAACAAACATTGTTAGAACACTCTCAAAACACCCCTTCCAGTACTTGAAAGGAGCTTATAAATGGAGAGAGACCAATTTTTTTACGTGGTCTGATAGTGATAAGACAAGGGGGAATGGCTTTAAAGTAAAAGAGGGAAGATTAAGATTAGACACAAGGAAGAAATTCTTCACTGAGTGTGCTGAGGCCCTGGCACAGCTGCCCAGAGAAGCTGTGGGTGCCCCATCC
Source organism: Pavo muticus (assembly GCA_016647715.1). NCBI lineage: Eukaryota > Metazoa > Chordata > Aves > Galliformes > Phasianidae > Pavo > Pavo muticus. The sequence continues at coordinate 53,891 of JACDJE010000629.1, forward strand.
CTGGAGGGGCTCAAGGGCAGGTTGAATGTGGCCCTGGGCAGCCTGAGCTGCTGGGTGGCAGCCCTGCCCACAGCAGAGAGGTGGAACTGTATGGTCTTCAAGGTCCCTTCCAACCCAAGCCATTCTATGATTCTATGAAAATTCCCCACTTCCAGGACAATACAGCTTTTCCTGCATTATCAGACACAAAACAAAAGATTAATTATCCACAAACAGGAAACTCCTTTTGAAAAACTGTCATCTTACTATTTCTCAGCTATGAGAATAATGCTAAAAATACTAAAATGCTGTAGTTTCATTGCCTTTTTCTAACACTTCACAGTATCTTCTATTGCCTCTACTGCTGAAGAATTAAAAAAAGTAATCAGGATCAGTCAAAACAAATAAATGTAGTGTATTTGGAGAGAGGCAGCCTCTTTGAATGCTTTTTTTCTAAAGTTCATAATCGTTAATTTGCAGCTGCCTGTGTCTGCTGATTTGGGATGGGCACCATATCTCTTAGTCATTACAATGAATTGTAGTTCAAACACAGACATCGGTACGTCATGTCTGTGAAGGAACAGCATGTATCTCCAATGTAAATACTTCCTTACCATAAAGAAAAATTCATAATAAACACTTCCAGTTACATTTGAAGGGCTAAAATCTTCATATCTACGGTCACAAAACATCCTTATGTATAGTTTTTATTCAGTTACAGTCTCACAGAGAGATCTAATTTCGTGCCCTAATTCTATAATTTTAAATACCAGCTTTGGAGATCAAGGATCATTTGAATTTAAAAATCATTTCAGACTCAGAAATAAACCACACTGCGCCCACATAGATAAGGAAGGGGAAGGGAATTAGGTACATTTACTTCATCTCTAAAGCAAGCCACCACATTTGTCTCGATGTTGAAATGAGTATGCTGAATCATTTCCGTGTTATCATAAGCAAATGAATTGCTACTCCTCTGCTGCATTTGGCTTTTCAGGTAAAGTCTTTCTTGGGACTATTTGGATTCATACAGAATCATAGAATATTATCTTGAGATGGAAGGGACCCAACTCCTGCCTCCACACAGGACCACCCAGAAATCAGTACTCTGATTTCTCACAGCTTGGGGCTGTGACCACTGCCCTGGGGAGCCTGTCCCAGGCCCCAACCACCCACTGGTGAAGAACCTTTTCCTGATATCCAACCTGAACCACTGCTGAATTTATTACATAAAAGTAGAGAAGCTATCTAGCAGGTATATATTACTAACAACACCTAATGAGAAAGATGTTACTTTCTACAAATTGAGTCTCAGCTTGTTAAGAGTACTTTGTTTTATGTACACATGCTACATGCATGTGTACACCAGAACTCAGCATGCTCTTTGGTCATTTACTGAATCTGGGCCAAAAAGAAGATGTATTTGCAAAGCAGTGCTCTCATAGTAGAAGGCTTGGTAGATAAAGTTGAAGAATTTGTGTTTCATGACTAAAGCATTTGCAAAACACAAGTTAAAAATCACTTGGTTTCACAAAGAATGACCGCAAGGATTTGTTTCAAAGAGGTATGCTTCTTCCCAGGAAATCTCTTCAGCTACACACTAAAAGCATGGACTGCCCCACTCAATGATAAATAACACCTCAGAATGAGACACTAGAATGAAAGGGCTTTATAGGTGACACCTATAAAGCTTCATACATTTTAAATGAATAATGTCAAGAGGACACGACAGAAATAAACTTCCAACAACACAGTCTGTGTTTGCATAGAGTACACTACAGGAGAGAATCACCAGAAGCTCCTGAATTCCTAAGTGAAAGAGAGGATTGGTTCTAGCTAACACCGAGTGCTACATGTTCCCATCCCTACCTTCTAACCAGAACTCCCGGACACACTCAGTGTGTCCTCAGACACACTCAGACCCCATGGTCCCCTTGCACATTCACCCAACATACAGTGCTTCCCATGGAGTACATGCTAAGCATGCCCACAATTCAAAATCTGCCTACAAATATACATATATAAAGGCCAGCATATTCTTAATATTCTGGATCTTGGAAGAAGCTAAGTAGCAGAAGCTGGCAGCTTGCTCCCTGCCCACACAAGGAACTGGGAGAAAGATGAAGGTGAGGACGGAAAGCCTTGGACGTTCAGAAACAGGACTCTTGCATAAGGGCAGAAGTGTCATCTGAGTGCAGCTGGTGTTCCTAGGTATGGATATGTGAAAGCTACAAAAATTTGCCTGAGCTAGGGGAAATTAAATTACATACCACTGAGGAATTATATGATAGACTCACTTTTGCTGTACTAGAGTTATTATTAGCCTTGTTTCCTACAGAAATTAGGCTTTATAATCATACCATGTGTCTGTTTGCTCATCATCTCTCTCCAGCCCCACTGCTGAAAAACTTTTTAACTCTTTGGCAACCGTCACCTAACTTCAATAGAACACCTCCCTGCTCGGAGCAGGCCAGTAGCTTCCAATATCAGAACATTGTGGGCCACAGGCAGACACTCAGGTTCACGTGCTTGAAATGCCACCTGGCTTACTGCCGTAGATGCAGCAGGGTTGACCTGCCCATGCAGACAGGACATCTGCCTGGGGCTTCTGCCAGCCTGCAGGCCTCTGCCAGGGAAATGGCCAACTTCTCATGTCTACTAACATTATTTGGGTAGCACAAAGGTGGAGGTGGCTAAGGTGTGTATTTCCTAATATAAAGACACGTAACGTTTGACCAAAATACCACATCTTGTAAATTGGACTGAATGATTAAGTTGGTTAGACCCAGACGTAACCCACCTGATGCATCTAAAGGTAGATGGTACATTGCCCTTATCTCAGCCTTGGCGTGTTACCGCACAAAAAAAGTGGAAAATGTGCAGTCAGCCACTACAATGAGACTTGGTGAAGAAAGAGTGGGATACACCATAGCACCGAAGCCAAAGATACATACTTTGATGTTCCTTTAGCTGAATTAATATCTAAGAGATGTCTCTAGCACATTGTAGAACATGGAAAAACAGGTAGCAAATCCCAGGGGTGTAAATTCAGTTTTACAAGCAAGAGTGCATTCTATCTCCTAATAAATATGGTAAGAGCAGTGTAGTTTATCTATCTATTCCAGTGAAACGCATATCCTTACTGTTACAGAAGGAGAAAGTAGGTTAAAGTGTGGTCAACTGGGTCTGGAAGCAGCTGACACACTACCAGCTTTATCACAGTTTATCTCTGAGTAGTTTGTTTATGTGCCCACACCCTTATACTGCCACGTTGTATTTACCATCGTATGACTTGAAGACCTAGTGTTCAATTCAAGAGCTCCTGTCCAACAAAAGACAGAAAAAACAACCTCTAAGCTAACTCAAGGGCTCAAAAAAACGCAGGTGCACACTGTCTTGAGGCTTCTAGAACAGGCTATAGCACAAGCATCCCCAAAGCCATCTCTCTGCTTTACTGGCATTGCACTGGGGCTGACCTCGGCCAGGTGGCCCTGCTTAACAGCGTCACTAATGTCACACATACACACAACACCCGGGAGCCCTGTGCTATTTGTTACTTTATTCCGCCAAATCATAATCTATGAGATCTGACTTCCTAACCTCTGGCAAGGTTAGAAGACAACCTAACAATACTGAAGGTTGATTTTTAATAGCAACGATGTTCCAAATAGTTTTCAATGTATATTTTTAGTTGCATATCTGCTGCTACAAAGGATAAATGAAAAAGAAAAGACGAAACACAGAACTGCATTTTCAGGAATGGGGAAGTTCACAAGGGAACAATTAGTACTGAAGTAAGCTGTGCTGACAATGCTAGAGAACAAAATCCTCGATCCACACAACAGAAACAACTTGATACTATAAGCTCCCCAATGCTACTGTCAGCACATCTCAGCTGAGCCAGTTCGAAAAATCTAAAAGCAGCTGGATGAGTTTTGCCACTTCATTCAAATCAAACTGTTTCAGGGAGACTTTCTGACTTTGTTAAAGGTGTAATTGAGACAATCCAAAGCAAAGGAACGTTTTTAGTAATAGCACTCTGATTTGTTCTGACTTTGCCATTTCAAGAGATATTAGTGACTGCTTAAGCTGATTCCAAAGCGTGTAACATGAACACCACCCCAAATGTCGCCAAAGATTGTAAGTAAAATTCCCCAAAGAAATCCTTTAATTAAAAAAAAAAGAGGTTCAAGTTTCTAAGTGGCAAGAATATCTGTCGTGCACAAAGTTTACAAAGTCCAACCACTTAAAAACAGGAAAACAAATACTTGAGGACATCATTACTTGAGCAGGCAACATCATAAATGCATTATTCTTATCAAGGATAAAGAATTCCCACAGCGACACATTAGCTCAAGAACACGAGTCCTTCATTTAACCAGATGATTCATCAGAAAGCCAGCCAGTCTGCGGGAGCACATCCATCAAGACAAACACGAAGCCCAGCAGAAAGAAAGAGAAAAGTTAAATAGATAAATTTGGTTTTCTTCTTCTCCCTTTACATCATTTCTTATGTTTTACGTTTGCTTTAAACTATAGCATTCTTTTGTGCAACACTATTAGTTCAGAAATTTGCCAGAAGGCAACACACTCTTTCAGATGTACACCTACTTACTCTAGCTGGAAAAGAAAGTTAACCTTTTTTTTCCTCATCTCTTTTTGAAAAATCATGCATGTCACTTTGGCAGCAGTTCTTATCAGATTAGACTCCTGTTAGCTTGCAGAGGACAGAGACTCCATCCACCAGAAAACACAGTTACATTGGTCTAAGAGCTCCACGACTCATGCTTACAGGGATTGAGCACAATCCATGCCAAAAGTACAGCATACTAATTGATTTTTAAAAATACATAACTGACCTCTCACTGGAACCCCAGAGAGATTCATAAATGCTCTTTGCAAATCAGGGCCATCTCTGACCATAGAATCATTTGAGGTGGAAGGGACCTTTAAAGGTCATCCAGTCCAATTCCTTACTTTGTTAAGAATCAAGTTGAGTCATTGCAAGAGCCTAACGAATAGCAATTGTCACCTAGAGAAATAATGCTAAGCTACAGCCATTGAAGAGTTCACTAACGAATGGATGCAATGATCCAGCAAACTACTTCCAAGCTTTCCTTAGGCAGGGGAAAGCACACCAAAACTGAGTCAAACTTCAAGGAAAAACCATATTAAAGTTCGGCAAGCAAATTCCAATTAGTAAAACCACTGATCTGAGATGCTTAGCACAAGGTGAGCTGCGTGGCATGAGGAGCAATGCGACTCACCAGTGACATTCAGGCACTTGGCTTTCTGCCTTTATTTACCCCTCTCGGCTGGTCAGACCAGGGCGGGCGGCAAACACGAAGCAGCCCCCGAAGGGGGTTCCGAGGAGCCGCCGCAGCCCCCCGCCTCCCCGGGCCGCCCCAGCAGCGGGGCGCGGCCTCCTCGGGCAGGCACGGCGGGGACACGGAGCCCACGCCCGAGGCCGCGCGCTGCCTTTGCCGCCAGGCCGAGGTGCGGCGCGGGCCCAACCCCCAGGCCGCTCCCCGCGCCCCGACCCCCACCCCGCGGTGCTCACCAGGTGCATGGCGAGCGGCAGCGTCAGCAGGAAGAGCCACAGATAGAGGTGGCAGCTGTTGGTGAAGGCGCCCTGCTCCGGGTCGTGGTACCAGCCGCCGGTCAGCGCCGCCCACACGCCCTGCCCCACCAGCCGCGCCGCCGGCGACACCATGGCCGCCCCCCGCCGCCCCT